>JBBPBX010020228.1:0-15541 GCA_038048925.1 Garcialebias charrua | reverse complement strand
GTACAGTCTGCTCTGTCCCTTTTTGTCGAAGGCTTCACTGTTGCATTTCCAGTCCAGTCTAAAGTTGAGGTATTATTTGAACTTTTGAGATGTAAATCATGTGCTCCCAGTTGTAAAAAAATAAAGTAAAACTTGTTGTCATGTTATTGGTTACACATCATAACAAATGTTCAAAAGTAAAAAGGTTTCAGTTAAAATCATGCCAACTGCACAGCATTCGATACCAGAGGAAATAATCATCCCCCCCCAAAAAAAAGATTTACATCCAGAAATAGAGAGATTTAAAAAAATTAATAATGTAAACAGCAGAAAGGTGGGTGGGGGTGCAAACCACAGGACGTGATGCTGGAGAACGGCCCACCTCAGTCCTGCCCACCAATGAGTTCATAAAAAAAAACTTTTTGGTTCTGTTTATTTCATTTATGATTCAATGTAATAAAACAAATTCAAAAGGTAACATATCATTGTAATATTTGGTTTATTTACATAAATATTGTATTTGCTGGATGTCTGGCCTCTGAGCTGCTGGCTTTCAGAAACTGTGGCCCCCTAAGCATTTTTGGTGAATAGCCCTGACATAAGATAGAACTTTATTTATCCCGCAGGAAATTGTTGTGCCAGAGTTTCAGTACAAACACAAGATATAAAAAATGAGAATATAAAAATACTAGAGTAGAGAAAATAAAAAATACTAACAATTATGTTCTAAACAGGTCAGGTGCAGACAGAAACATTAAAGGAATTGTGACATGATTTTGTAAATTTGAATATTTGTCAGAACATATATATCTTATATCATTGAGCTCTGGTCGTTTTTGCATAATAAATTATAAATATATTAAATTTTTATTCCAAGTTATGGTAGTTTTTTTCTCTGGGATACGCCCCTAAAAATCTGCGCATTTCCGCAAAACGTCATCTTGACGTGACAACGGGAAGGCACGCTCCAACGTGCATTTAAATAATAATGGCGGAGCATGTCCTATCGCGTCTGAGATATCATTTTGAGACAGTAAATCTTCCAAAACTCTCATTAATAAACACTCCCTGAATAAAAAAATTACAGATGTTACCTGATGGCGCAGACATAATTTAAAAATGCATACATAGCAACGTGTTTGCTCCGGGCTCTCGGCTAATTTTTTTTAGAAGCTATCTTGGCTAACAGAGTCCCTGACACCGGTCACGTCTGAGATATATCATTTTAAGACAGTAAATCTTCCAAAACTCTCATTAATAAACCCTCCCCGTATAAAAAGAAACTACAGATGTTACCTGATGGCGCAGACATAATTTAAAGGGGACCACACATGCAAAATTCACTTTTTAATGTTTTTTTACTCAAATTTGGGTATTTACTTCATAAAAAAACAGTCCTAAGGCCAAAAAAATGCACCCAGTGGTTTATTTACTATAAGTATATTTATTTATCTTGGATAGAAACGGGCCGATTGCACTTCCTGCGGTTTGTTACGTCACAAACCGCAGCCACCGGTCACGTCTGAGATATATCATTTTAAGACAGTAAATCTTCAAAAACTCTCATTAATAAACCCTCCCCGAATAAAAAGAAACGAGATGTTACCTGATGGCGCAGACATAATTTAAAAATACATCATTAGCAACGTGTTTGCTCCGGGCTCTCGGCTAATGTTTGTTAGCTGCTATCTCGGCTTATTACCGGTCGCGTCAGCGATATATCATTTTAAGACAGTAAATCATCCAAAACTCTCATTAATATCCCTCCCCGAATAAAAAGAAACTACAGATGTTACCTGATCGCGCAGACATAATTTAAAAATACATCATTAGCAACGTGTTTGCTCCGGGCTCTCGGCTAATGTTTGTTAGCTGCTATCTCGGCTTATTACCGGTCGCGTCAGCGATATATCATTTTAAGACAGTAAATCATCCAAAACTCTCATTAATATCCCTCCCCGAATAAAAAGAAACTACAGATGTTACCTGATCGCGCAGACATAATTTAAAAATACATCATTAGCAACGTGTTTGCTCCGGGCTCTCGGCTAATGTTTGTTAGCTGCTATCTCGGCTTATTACCGGTCGCGTCAGCGATATATCATTTTAAGACAGTAAATCTTCCAAAACTCTCATTAATAAACCCTCCCCGAATAAAAAGAAACGAGATGTTACCTGATGGCGCAGACATAATTTAAAAATACATCATTAGCAACGTGTTTGCTCCGGGCTCTCGGCTAATGTTTGTTAGCTGCTATCTCGGCTTATTACCGGTCGCGTCAGCGATATATCATTTTAAGACAGTAAATCTTCCAAAACTCTCATTAATAAACCCTCCCCGAATAGAAAGAAACGAGATGTTACCTGATGGCGCAGACATAATTTAAAAATACATACATAGCAACGTGGCCTGTATCGCGGCTATTGTGTTAGCTATCTGATTCGGCTAGCTTGTTAGCAGCGAACAAACATAATCTGCCGTGATAATTGGCTTTATACACTCAAAGTGTATAAAGTAAAACAACATGAACTCACGTAAAATAAATAGTTTATAATCTAAAACACTACACACCTCCGATTATGTTTACACAAAGACTTACTCATCTCCTGGACAGTCTTCCGATGGTCCCTGCGTTGTTTCGACATGGTAGCTCCTGTGGGACTTTCTTCTGTAGATTTTCTTTTAAAAATAGTAGGAATAGCATCCGGTTTTAAAAGTCTTCTGAATCTTACTGGTAATCCTAAAGATTCTTTTATACCAGGTGCTGAAAACAATCGGCAGTGAAATGGTCGCTGCAGACATACGACTCCTGGAACCCACCGGTCCTTGTCTGGTCCATTCTTGACAAAGTTTGTCATCTTTTGGAAATTTGTGAAGGCTCACTTGTTCACTGCTGATATTAGAACACACAAATGCACTACAACGTGACGGCATTTTTCAAGTTACACAAATAAAAGAGGCGATCCTTCAGGAAATGAATCTGTATGGCAAGCAGTTAACACACCTAACAAACGGGCAAGGCTCTGCCTTCTGCCCGTTGTCACGTCACACTGATGTGTCACGTCACACTGATGACGTATTGCGGGAATGCGCGGAATTTTAGGGGCGTATCCCAGCAAGTACCAGAGAAAAAATTAGCATAATTTAGAATAAAAATTTAATATATTTATAATTTATTATGCAAAAACGACCAGAGCTCAATGATATAAGATATATATGTTCTGACAAATATTCAAATTTACAAAATCATGTCACAATACCTTTGTGGTGCAGGATTAATTTTATTGTCCTATGTGTAGAAAAGGGGCAGAGTTGAAAAGTTTGAAGGACTTCCTGTGTTGTTCTGTGGAGCACCTCAGTGTTCTCAGTCTACGACTGAAGGTGCTGCGGTCAGAATCCAGTCCTGCAGTGGGCAGTGTTGGGGTAGTTACCCAAAATAAGTAATTAGTTACACATTACTAGTTACTTTTAAAAAAAGTAACATATTACACTACTTAGTTACTCAGTTCTGAAAGTAACTTAGTTACATTACTTTTGGATTACTCTAATACTGTACCTGAGATTTAACCTGTATTAATTTTTATCTTTCAATAATGATATTAGAGATCTTTTTGACACTCATTTTTGATGAAAAAGTAAAACAGCAGTGCTACATAACAAGCACAATGCATATGTAAATGTGCCATTCAAAAGGTATGACAATATCAAAATGTAAAACTTCTGTTTAAAAAAAATAAAACAGAACAGACAGGTTTACAAGAAATCTAAAATAACTACCTATCAGCCTCTTTCAAACCAGTTATGTTATCACAATCTGACAGGCTTACCTTTGTGCTTGACGGATTTTTCATGCTGACGGACACCGTTCCTTCCCCCATGAGAGAGAGACACTAAAGTCGCGGTTACAAATCTTAAAAAACGCGTAATAAACTTTAGGAAAGTAAATTCGCTGTCCCATTTTTCAACATATTTACACGAAGTCTTAACTTTTTTGGCAGGGACGCGTCCTCTCTCGTTACATTCATCTCTGTGTTTTTCCGGGTTTGTTCTCGACCGCGCCAGCCCCAACATCGCGAGAACTGCCACCGAGGCTTACTGCAGGTGGCAGTTCTCGCGAGGCTAGTGACAGAGGCCGTATGTCTATGTACCTTTATATGTCTATGTACGTTGACGTATGACGTTCCGACGTCATCGCGTACGTCTTTGTTTTCCCCACGTGACAGTCTGCTCCATAGATATCTATATATAATGTCTATGGTCCGCTCCGTCGTCCTCGTCGTACCACAACTATTCTCCGAAAGGTAAATAAAATAAATAAATAAAACTATTCTCCGAAAGGTCCTGATTGTAACGCAAGTAACGAATGTAAGGTTTTGTTAGTAACTGTAATATATTACAGGCATTTTCAAAGTAGTGCGTTACACTACTACGTTACTGCAAAATGTAATGTGATTACTGTAACGCGTTACTAAGTAACGCGTTACAC
This sequence comes from Garcialebias charrua, assembly GCA_038048925.1. Taxonomy (NCBI): domain Eukaryota; kingdom Metazoa; phylum Chordata; class Actinopteri; order Cyprinodontiformes; family Rivulidae; genus Garcialebias; species Garcialebias charrua. The sequence continues at coordinate 11,075 of JBBPBX010020228.1, read as the reverse complement.
CCAACACTGGCAGTGGGTGTGACGTGTTGTTCAGGATCTGTAGCAGTTTCCTCAGCATCCTCTGTTCAGACATCTGTCAGAGACTGCAGGTCCACTCCCAGAACCGAACCAGCTCTCTTTATGAGTTTATCAAGTCTGTTGGCATCAGCTTTCTTCACCCTGCTGCCCCAGCACACCACAGTGTAGAAGAAGATGCTGGAGACAACTGAGTGGTAGAACATCTGCAGCATGGTCCTGGAGAGACCACAGAGTGGTAAAACATCTGCAGCATGGTCCTGTAGAGACCACAGAGTGGTAAAACATCTGCAGCATGGTCCTGCAGAGACCACAGAGTGGTAAAACATCTGCAGCATGGTCCTGCAGAGACCACAGAGTGGTAAAACATCTGCAGCATGGTCCTGCAGAGACCACAGAGTGGTAAAACATCTGCAGCATGGTCCTGCAGAGACCACAGAGTGGTAAAACATCTGCAGCATGGTCCTGCAGAGACCACAGAGTGGTAAAACATCTGCAGCATGGTCCTGCAGAGACCACCGAGTGGTAAAACATCTGCAGCATGGTCCTGCAGAGACCACAGAGTGGTAAAACATCTGCAGCATGGTCCTGCAGAGACCACCGAGTGGTAAAACATCTGCAGCATGGTCCTGCAGAGACCACGAGTGGTAAAACATCTGCAACATGGTCCTGCAGAGACCACCGAGTGGTAAAACATCTGCAGCATGGTCCTGCAGAGACCACGAGTGGTAAAACATCTGCAGCATGGTCTAGGAGAGGTAAAACATCTGCAGCATGGTCCTGCAGAGACCACCGAGTGGTAAAACATCTGCAGTATGATCCTGTAGACACCACCAAGTGGTAAAACATCTGCAGCATGGTCCTGCAGAGACCACCAAGTGGTAAAACATCTGCAGCATGGTCCTGCAGAGACCACCAGAGTGGTAAAACATCTGCAGCATGGTCCTGCAGAGACCACCAGAGTGGTAAAACATCTGCAGCATGGTCCTGCAGAGACCACAGAGTGGTAAAACATCTGCAGCATGGTCCTGCAGAGACCACAGAGTGGTAAAACATCTGCAACATGGTCCTGCAGAGACCACCGAGTGGTAAAACATCTGCAGCATGGTCCTGCAGAGACCACCGAGTGGTAAAACATCTGCAGCATGGTCCTGCAGAGACCACCGAGTGGTAAAACATCTGCAGCATGGTCCTGCAGAGACCACCGAGTGGTAAAACATCTGCAGCATGGTCCTGCAGAGACCACCGAGTGGTAAAACATCTGCAGCATGGTCCTGCAGAGACCACCGAGTGGTAAAACATCTGCAGCATGGTCCTGCAGAGACCACCGAGTGGTAAAACATCTGCAGCATGGTCCTGCAGAGACCACCAAGTGGTAAAACATCTGCAACATGGTCCTGCAGAGACCACAGAGTGGTAAAACATCTGCAGCATGGTCCTGCAGAGACCACAAGTGGTAAAACATCTGCAACATGGTCCTGCAGAGACCACAGAGTGGTAAAACATCTGCAGCATGGTCCTGCAGAGACCACAGAGTGGTAAAACATCTGCAACATGGTCCTGCAGAGACCACAGAGTGGTAAAACATCTGCAACATGGTCCTGCAGAGACCACAGAGTGGTAAAACATCTGCAACATGGTCCTGCAGAGACCACAGAGTGGTAAAACATCTGCAGCATGGTCCTGCAGAGACCACAGAGTGGTAAAACATCTGCAGCATGGTCCTGCAGAGACCACCGAGTGGTAAAACATCTGCAGCATGGTCCTGCAGAGACCACCGAGTGGTAAAACATCTGCAGCATGGTCCTGCAGAGACCACCGAGTGGTAAAACATCTGCAGCATGGTCCTGCAGAGACCACGAGTGGTAAAACATCTGCAGCATGGTCCTGCAGAGACCACCGAGTGGTAAAACATCTGCAGCATGGTCCTGCAGAGACCACAGAGTGGTAAAACATCTGCAGCATGGTCCTGCAGAGACCACCGAGTGGTAAAACATCTGCAGCATGGTCCTGCAGAGACCACCGAGTGGTAAAACATCTGCAGCATGGTCCTGCAGAGACCACAGAGTGGTAAAACATCTGCAACATGGTCCTGCAGAGACCACTGAGTGGTAAAACATCTGCAACATGGTCCTGCAGAGACCACAGAGTGGTAAAACATCTGCAACATGGTCCTGCAGAGACCACTGAGTGGTAAAACATCTGCAACATGGTCCAACAGAGACCACAGAGTGGTAAAATATCTGAAGCATGGTCTTGTAGAGACCACAGAGTGGTAAAACATCTGTAGCATGGTCCTGCAGAGACCAACGAGTGGTAAAACATCTGCAACATGGTCCAACAGAGACAGAGTGGTAAAACATCTGCAACATGGTCCTGTAGAGACCATCCAGTGGTAAAACATCTGCAGCATATTACTGCAGAGTCCACCGAGTGGTAAAACGTCTGCAGCATGGTCCTGTAGAGACCACCGAGTGGTAAAACATCTGCAAAATGGTCCTGCAGAGACCACCGTGTGGTAAAACATCTGCAACATGGTCCTGCAGAGACCACAGAGTGGTAAAACATCTGCAGCATGGTCCTGCAGAGACCACCGAGTGGTAAAACATCTGCAGCATGGTCCTGCAGAGACCACCGAGTGGTAAAACATCTGCAGCATGGTCCTGCAGAGACCACAGAGTGGTAAAACATCTGCAGCATGGTCCTGCAGAGACCACAGAGTGGTAAAACATCTGCAGCATGGTCCTGCAGAGACCACCGAGTGGTAAAACATCTGCAGCATGGTCCTGCAGAGACCACAGAGTGGTAAAACATCTGCAGCATGGTCCTGCAGAGACCACCGAGTGGTAAAACATCTGCAGCATGGTCCTGCAGAGACCACAGAGTGGTAAAACATCTGCAGCATGGTCCTGCAGAGACCACAGAGTGGTAAAACATCTGCAGCATGGTCCTGCAGAGACCACAGAGTGGTAAAACATCTGCAGCATGGTCCTGCAGAGACCACAGAGTGGTAAAACATCTGCAGCATGGTCCTGCAGAGACCACAGAGTGGTAAAACATCTGCAGCATGGTCCTGCAGAGACCACAGAGTGGTAAAACATCTGCAGCATGGTCCTGCAGAGACCACAGAGTGGTAAAACATCTGCAGCATGGTCCTGCAGAGACCACAGAGTGGTAAAACATCTGCAGCATGGTCCTGCAGAGACCACAGAGTGGTAAAACATCTGCAGCATGGTCCTGCAGAGACCACAGAGTGGTAAAACATCTGCAGCATGGTCCTGCAGAGACCACAGAGTGGTAAAACATCTGCAGCATGGTCCTGCAGAGACCACAGAGTGGTAAAACATCTGCAGCATGGTCCTGCAGAGACCACAGAGTGGTAAAACATCTGCAGCATGGTCCTGCAGAGACCACAGAGTGGTAAAACATCTGCAGCATGGTCCTGCAGAGACCACAGAGTGGTAAAACATCTGCAGCATGGTCCTGCAGAGACCACAGAGTGGTAAAACATCTGCAGCATGGTCCTGCAGAGACCACAGAGTGGTAAAACATCTGCAGCATGGTCCTGCAGAGACCACAGAGTGGTAAAACATCTGCAGCATGGTCCTGCAGAGACCACAGAGTGGTAAAACATCTGCAGCATGGTCCTGCAGAGACCACGAGTGGTAAAACATCTGCAGCATGGTCCTGCAGAGACCACCGAGTGGTAAAACATCTGCAGCATGGTCCTGCAGAGACCACCGAGTGGTAAAACATCTGCAGCATGGTCCTGCAGAGACCACCGAGTGGTAAAACATCTGCAGCATGGTCCTGCAGAGACCACAGAGTGGTAAAACATCTGCAGCATGGTCCTGCAGAGACCACCGAGTGGTAAAACATCTGCAGCATGGTCCTGCAGAGACCACCGAGTGGTAAAACATCTGCAGCATGGTCCTGCAGAGACCACCGAGTGGTAAAACATCTGCAGCATGGTCCTGCAGAGACCACAGAGTGGTAAAACATCTGCAGCATGGTCCTGCAGAGACCACCGAGTGGTAAAACATCTGCAGCATTGTCCTGCAGAGACCATTGAGTGGTAAAACATCTGCAGCATTGTCCTGCAGAGACCATTGAGTGGTAAAACATCTGCAGCATGTTCTGGGCCTTTCTTGAGATCTCTTTCCAGTCGGATATACTCGAAGCACCTCCCTAGGGAGGCGCCCAGGGAGCATCCTTACCAGATGCCTGGACCACATCAATTGGCTTCTCTCGATGTGGAGGAGCAGCGGTTTTACTCTGAATCTCTCCTGGATAACTGAACTTCTCATCCTATCTCCTAAGAGAGAGTCAGCTACCCTGCAGTGGAAACTCATTGCAACCGTCTGTATCCGCAATCTCATTCTTTTGATCGCTACCCAGATTTCTTGACCATGGAAAGAATGTAGACCTACAGGCAAACAGAGAGCTTACAGTTCAGCTCCACCTTCACTACAATGGACCAGCACACAGTTCGCAATACTGCAAATGCTGCACTGATCCTTCTGTTGATCTCACACTCCATCGTCCTTCACTGTATGCAAAACCCCAAGATACTTGAACTCCTTCACTAGAGGCAGTACCCTCTACTATGGCCCCACAGGCATGGTCTCAGATTTGGAAGTTTTGATTCTCATCCCAGCTGCTTCACACTTGATTACAAACTGCTCCAATGAGAGCTGAAGATCATGACACAATAACGCTAACAGGACCACATCATCTGCAAATAGCATCTTGGTGCTACCAAACCAGCATCCCTCTGCCCCCTGGCTACACTGAGAAATTCTGTCCATGAAAGTTATGAACAGAATCTGCAACAATGGGCAGCCCTGAAGGGGTCCAACTTACTGCCGGCCATGCGAACCTAACTCATGCACCAACTGAATGTTCCATAGCAACAGGCCCCCAATCCCATACTCATGGAGCACCTCCACTGTGTACCTTGAGGAACACAAGGTTATGTCATCACAGGAATTGATTACCTTTTGAGCAGCAGAAATGAATGCAGTAGTGGTGATACATTAATGCTCTGTTAACTGAACTTTCAAACTAATTATATTTTCTTTCAAATAATTACAACTGCTTTAGATTCTACTGTTAGCATGTCTTCTGAAGCTCCTTTCATAAGACAGGTCGGTCCGGCTTTTATGCGTGTTCAAGCCTCCAACGAGCATTCAGAAAACACGCAAACGCGGTTTGGCGGATTAAATTGACTCGCCTTTGATCCACCCCTGACCCGCCACGGTTCATAGTGTCAGCCCCGGATCTGAGCCGCGCAGACCCACTTCTGAATGCAAGACGCACGATCCGCGCTCAGAATACAGATGCCATCAGTGTACGACCGCAGTCAACAGGCAGATTTATATTAAAAATGACACGAAACCACTGTATAAACTAGTTTCGCTGTTTTCCCCCCTCTAGCAGCAGCGCAGCGCGCTGAGTGTGTGTGCGTGTGAGTTTGAATAGGTTCTATTTGGGGTCTCGTGAACACGTTTGTGTGTGTGTGTGTGCACGCGCGTCCATTTATTTATTGCTGAGGAAATATTTAAAATAACACGACACGACTGTAAGTTAGTTTCGCTGTTTTTCCCCCTCTAGCAGCGGCGCAGCGCGCTGAGTGTGTGTGTGTGAGTTTGATTTGGTTCTATTTGGGGTCTTGAACACTTGTGTGTGTGTGTGTGTGTGTGTGTGTGTGTGTGTGTGTGTGTGTGTGTGTGTGTGCGCGCGCGCAGCCAGCTGTCCCATTTATTTATTACTGAGGAAATATTTAAAATAACACGACACGACAACTTGTACACATCTGTCCCACAAAAAATACGTTGCGGTTCAGTTCTGCTCAGCTCCACGCCTCTTTGAAGCCGCGCTGCAGCTGATCATATGAACACGTTTCTTTGAGCGGGACATGCCCGCCTTCAACTGTTGTCTTATGAATGACCTGGGGAGGGTTAAATCCGGACTGGTCTGTGCGGGAATAGCGCGGGTTTGATTTATGAAAGGGGCTTGAGTGTGCTGGTGCCTTGGTCCAGCTATGGTTTGCTATCATGCTGGTAAACACATGTCCAGAAGCAAGTAGGGAAGCAAAAGCTGTCGTCACTGAACATCATCTTTTGTTTGTTTTATTTCTGTATTTAAAATGAATAACAATAAAACGAGTTTATTGTTTTGACAGTCTTATTTTACAGACACATCTTTCTGAAAACTTAATTTTCCAAATTGACATTTGGACTAAAACACTTTTTTTATAGAGGAATGTGACCCTTTTTCTTCAGTAACAGTCTTTGACTCAATGTATGTGCTACATCTTTAAATGATTAATAATAACAGTATACTGTACTTAGCTGTCCAGGCTGTTTTATGGGAGGACTTCTTCACTCTCTGATTAAATGTCAACAGGAAATCCAAAAAGAACTCAAACATGTAAAGCCATAAAGTACTGAAATATAACCAAACCTGTGACTTGTTTGAGCATGTTTATGGGATTCATTAACAGCAACAGTAATAAAACTGTAGAAACTTTAATGAAGGTGTTATTTATTGGTTAGTTTATAATTGGAATAAACAGGATTGACTTTGACCTGTTTGTTTTAATGTGGAGTCCATTAAGACATTACAGGTAGTCCACGACTTACGACGGCCTCAACTTACGAAGTTCCGGACTTACGAACAGTAATGTTGCAGTTGTAGCACAGTTAATACAGCACTGGTATGCGTTTTTAGAAGAAAGTGGGTTAGCTAACCAAAGTTCTGTGTATGTTTATGAACCAGTATGTACACTTCTTCAGTCTCATGTTGAAAAACGGGTGTACGGCGCAGCGTTAGCATACATTTTCCGACTTACGACCAAAAGAAACGAAATTTCAATCCTGTGTATGTCCTGTACATATTGCAGTTCTGACAATAAAGTTGACTTTGACTTGACTTTTGAAAAATCCGGACTTACGAACGACACGTGTTATGCGTTCCGACATACGAATTTTCGAGTTACGAATGATACGTAGGAACGGAACTCGTTCGTAAGTCGGGGACTACTTTTTAATCTTTTAATTGAAAATGTCCTTCTTTTTTTTTTATCAGCACATACATGAACATGTTAAACAGGCATTGGCATATTTTGAACAGATGGTACAAGTGGCTGCCAAGTGTCCCAAAACCTCTTAAACAAACATTTCAAAGTATATCAGATTTTTTCCAGATGAATATGATACATGGCTTCTCCTATCCAGTGTTCATATGTTGGGGCATCCTTCCATAAAATAAATCTCCTGTCTAGAAGGGAGCCAAAATCAATCACGTTCTCTTGCAAATGCTGAAGGATGCATCCACAGGGGCCACCTCAAACAATGAAATGAATATGAAGACATGACTTTAGTTGACAAAAACAACCAGTCTAAACACAAATGTTCTGTTATTTGCTGATATCTTGTGATATGTCGGCTCATTTGAACGTTGACGGGTTTTGTGGTTTCTCTCTGACCCGTGGCGTGTCTGAACTTGGCAGTGGTGTTCCTGCTGTGGTGGACTTTGCTGCCATGCGGGATGCTGTGATGAAATTGGGCGGTGACCCGGAAAAGATTAACCCTGTCTGCCCCGCTGACCTCGTCATTGATCATTCCATCCAAGTGGACTTCAACAGGAAGTAAGAGCAGGTTCAGCAGACTCTTTCCCCCATCGGACCACTGCAGCGTCATCTTCTCATGGATGCTGTACTGAACATTTAAACATGGTCTAATTCCCTCATGCTCTGCTCCTGTAGGTCCGATAGCCTTCAGAAGAACCAGGACTTAGAGTTTGAGCGCAATAAAGAAAGATTCCAGTTTTTAAAGGTAAGAAGTTGTTGAATATCTTTATGTCAATGCAGTTTTAATAAAGTTTTAATGTCTGTAAATTTGCAATACTTTTTTGTTTTCTAGTGGGGTTCTAAAGCATTCAAGAACATGCGGATCATTCCTCCTGGTTCAGGAATCGTTCACCAGGTTAACCTGGAGTACTTGGCCCGGGTGGTGTTTAACCGCGAAGGTTTCTTTTACCCCGACAGCATGGTGGGCACAGACTCCCACACCACTATGATTGATGGCCTGGGGGTTCTGGGCTGGGGTAAGACACCAACAACTGCTTCATTTGACCAGGAAATAAAGGACAAAGATGCATTTTACTTAAATACATTAGAAGTTTTCTTTAAACGCACATATTGCTCGCAAATACATATTTAAAATATTGGTTTATGAAGGGCGGCACGGCGGAGCAAGTCGGTAGAGCTGTTGCCTCCCAGTGAGAAGGTCACCGGTTCAAATCCCGGCCCGGGATCTTTCTGGGTGGAGTTTGCATGTTCTCTCTGTGCTGCGTGGGTTTTCTCCGTGTACTCCAGTTTCCTCCCACAGACCAAAAACATGGATGTTAGACTGATTGGTAACTTTGAATAGTCCCTTTTTTTTTCATTCAACCTATATTTAAACAGATAAATCACATTGAGCCTCGAAGACTCATTTACAAGTGAGATCTGTTGGACTGACAATAAAAGTGGTGAAAAATGACACATAGGGTTTGGAGACAAAAAAAATCCTAACACATTTTTGACCTTCAGAGGTCAAAAATGTGTTAGGAAATATGACGGTAATGAAAGAAATCTCGCACACAAGCACATATTGACGCAGACATTACACAGAGAGCGGGGGAGGGGGACTCAAAGGCAGTTGCATGCCAGCTCGTACTGCAGAGATCAGATAGAATCACTCAGTTCATGGAGATCTGTGCGCACTCATGGGAGGGAGAGGGGCTGCAGAGAACGGCCAGAGGCGAGTCCTGAAATGATGACAGAATGTTTATTCAGCTGGACTCCTCTGAAAAGTCAGTGGAATTCCTCAGCAGAAGGGTTGGGAGGGTGAGAGCGTCAAGTTTACAAAACTTCAGCAGGCGTGTTGAGATAAGACGGCCTGTCAAGGTGAGTGAGAGAGAGAGTGAATGGTTGTTTGTCTTTATGTGTCTCTGTGATGGACTGGAGACCTGTCCAGGGTGTCACCCGCCTCTTGCACAGTGATGGCTAGATATGAGCACCAGTGACCCCCATGACCTGAAAAGGAAGAAGCAGGTAAGGATGGATGAATATGTATGAAGGACAGTGTATAGAGGAATTTTAGTGTTTCCAAACTTTTTCTGCTCAGTTTTCAAAAAATTCAGTTCAAAATTTAAACAAAATGTTTAGATTACATTAATATATTTCACATTTTCTTGAATAAACATATTACGGTAATGTAGTCATCCTGGTGTTCTCTTTTGGTTCATTTACCTCACCAAGCATTGAGTTTAAGGTTTTATAATAATAATAATAATAATAATAAACTTTATTTGTATAGCACCTTCCTACAATGCCTTGCATTGACCAAGGTGCTTAACAGGATAAAAAGATGAATAAACTGGAACAATAAATCAGTGAAAATAGAATAAAAAACAACAGTAATAAAAGAAGGCAATGGAAATAAAAAATGCTACATACTAAAATACCAAAAGTAATAAAAGTTACACACTGAAAGCTTTTTTGAACAAGTGGGTCTTCAGTCTGGTTTTGAACAGAGTCAGATCAGAGGTGGCACGCAGCTCAAGGGGGAGGCTGTTCCAGGCTTTTGGGCCGGCAACAGAAAATGACCGGTCTCCCCATTGTTTGTACCTTGAGCGAGGCACCTCCAGCAGGTGTTGACTGGCAGAGCGTAAATCTCTGCCGGGCTGATGGGCTTTCAAAAGTTCTGAGATGTACAGAGGAGCAAGTCCATTCAGAGCTTTGAAAACAAACAGGAGCAGCTTGAACTGTATCCTGAACTGAACCGGGAGCCAGTGTAGAGAGGACAGGACAGGAGTGATGTGTTCATATTTTCGTGTGTTGGTCAAAAAGCGCGCGGCAGAGTTCTGTACAAGCTGTAAACGGGAGATGGAGGATTGATTAATACCAACATACAAAGCATTACAATAATCAAGTCTGGAGGTCACAAAGGCATGGATGGCCTTCTCCAGATCACCACGGCTGAGAAATGACTTGACTTTAGAGAGCAGACGGAGCTGGAAAAAGCTGGTCTTGACAACAGAACTGATCTGTTTATCAAACTTTAAGTTGGAGTCAAGCTGCACTCCAAGATTTCTGACCACCGGGTTGAAGTGGGGGAGGGGAAAACCAACACTGGGACTGGGAAGGATGTTGCTGGTGTCATCAGGTGCACCAAATAAAATGCATTCAGTTTTATCTGTGTTTAGGTGGAGGAAGTTTTGAGAGAGCCAGTGCTTAATGTCATTTAAGCAGTTGACAAGAGTGTTTGAACTGAGTGAGGGGTTGGGAGTGACTGGCAGATATATTCCTCCAAGCTCCAACAGCAAAGTTAGAAGTGAGGCTTTGAATGAACTATATCTGCACATCAGTGAGCAACAAACAGCCCATCCTGATGCTTTTCTCATCACGGCTGGTGATTTCAACCATGCAGATTTAAAGAGTGTATTTCCAAAAACATACAAAAACATAAACTTTGCAACAAGAGGAAACAACACACTGGACCAAGTTTACACCACCATGAAAAATGCCTACAGAGCCCTCCCCCTCCCCCACATTGGTGCTTCTGACCATATCTGTGTTATGCTAAAGCCAGCATACAGGCCGCTGGTGAAAGTCACAAAACCAGTCCGCAAGCAGATACGAGTGTGGCCAGAGGGGTCTTCAGAGGCACTCCAGGACTGTTTTGACACCACAGATTGGGGTATGTTCAAAGAAGCTGCTACCACAAACAACAACACATGTCTCCAGGAGTACTCAGACACTGTATGTTCATACATCGCCAAGTGCATTGATGATGTTACCAACCTCAAAACCATCACTGTTCGGGCTAATCAGAAGCCATGGCTGACAGCTGAGGTTCACAGACTCCTGAAAGCCAGGAATGCTGCCTTCAAAGCGAGAGATCAGGTGGGCCTGAAGGCAGCCAGAAAGAACCTGACCCAGGGCATCAGTGAGGCCAAGGAGCAGTATTCCAGGAAAATAGCTCACCGTTTCAAGGACAGCAAGGATACAC
>JBBPBX010020227.1:20136-38395 GCA_038048925.1 Garcialebias charrua | reverse complement strand
AGTCAAAGACGATATTTCACTTTTTCATAGAATCCTATAATGATTTGCAGCAACAGCAACTAATCGCAGCTCTTCAACACATCCTGAGGCACATCAGACTCAAGTATCACTTGATTTCAAAAGGGAAACTACATAATACAAAACTGATAATAGTGTAAACATAGGGCTGGAAGATATGGACAAAACTTTTATCGCAATATATTTCCTTATTTTTGGTTGAAAACGATATAATTCCAATATCAATATAAACAATATAAATGCCTCAGGAAAAACTGTACAAACCTACAAATAGATTAATGTTCACATTTTATTTGTACAGGTAGTCCTCAACTTATGACAAAGATCTGTTCCTGCGCGGCAGCGTAAACCGAATTTCGACGTAAGTCGAAATATACGTACATACTGCACCATATACATGTACAGTACAGTATTACCAAGCACTTAGCCTATCCTAACACAGTACCCTACATAATTATCAAAAAAACACATATTTGGGAGCCATAATGAAGGGAAAAAAGAGTTATGGCCTACTTCCTCTGTCCATCGGCCATATTCTCCATTCGTTTACGACGTAAAACCGCCGTCCAGCTCGGTCCATTCTCCGTATTTTCAATTTGTTTATGACGTAAAAACGCATTCACAGTACAGTTTTGTTTTGTTTTTTGAATGTCCAGAGGACCAGACTTAGCTTTTTTAGAGTCAGAGTCAGAGAGTCTTTATTGTCATTTGCACCACATGTAGTACATGTAATGAAATGAGATTATGTACACAGGGTCCCAGTTACATCCAACAACAAAATGTAAGAGAAAAACAGTAATAACATCTAGGATATGAACTAAGAAAAACATCCAACTAGAAATACACTAAGCCCTAGAGTAATAGAAAAACATCATTACAAACAGCAGCACGAACATGAGTCATTATGAGCAGATGGTCACAGATGAACACAGCAACAAGAAAACAGATCAGCATCAGCATGATGTGACATTTCACAGTGATCACTCTTATTATTCATTTATTCATGAGTCTAACAGCCTCAGGGTAGAAGCTGTTCCTCAGTCTAGTGGTTCTACATTTGATGCTCCTCAACCTCCGTCCTGAGGGGAGTGGGGCAAAGAGTGTGTGTGCTGGGTGAGTGGGGTCTTTCATGATGCAGGTGGCTCTTTTCCTGCATCTGGAGGTGTAAATGTCTGTGATGGTGGGGAGACTGACTCCAACATCTTCTGTGCAGCCTTCACCACTCTCTGCAGAGCTTTTCTTTCTGCAACTGTGCAGCCCCCATGCCACACGTTGATGCTGGAGCACAGGATGCTCTCCACTGCACACCTGTAGAAGGAGGTGAGGACTGGGCTACTCAGACCAGCTCGTCTCAGCCTTCTGAGGAAGTAGAGTCTCTGATGACCTTTCTTGATCAGGCTGGTGGTGTTGTTGGTCCAGCTGAGATTATCATTCAAGTGTACCCCCAAGTACTTGTAGCTGGAGACCACTTCCACCGCAGATCCACCTATGTTCAGTGGGGTGTGGGTTTGTTTGTTCCTTCTGAAGTCCACAATCATCTCCTTTGTCTTCTTCACATTCATGTGAAGGTTATTCTCTTTGCACCAGCTCTCCAGATGTTCCACCTCCTGCCTGTAGCTGGACTCATCATTGTTTGTGATGCATCCCACCACCGCTGTATCATCTGCAAACTTTACAATATGACAACCTGGATGGGTAGCTGCACAATCATATGTGAGCAGAGTGAACAGAAGGGGGCTCAACACACATCCTTGAGGAGAGCCAGTGCTGAGGGTAATGGTGGAGGAGGAGAAGTTGTGGATCTTCACGGACTGAGGTCTGTTTATTAAGAAGTCCAGTACCCAGTTACAAATGGAGGGGCTTAGTCCAAGTGTGGATAGTTTGTCCATCAGAGTTTGGGGGATCATGGTGTTGAAGGCAGATGTGAAGTCCACAAAGAGCATACGGACGTAGGAGTCTTTCTGATCCAGGTGGGTGAGAGCAGTGTGGACCACGGAAGAGATGGCGTCCTCTGTTGATCGGTTCTCACGGTAAGCATACTGATGAGGGTCCTCGTTGATGTTGACGGTTGTTTTGATGTGGGTCATGACCAGTTTTTCGAAGCATTTTGCGACTATCGGGGTGAGAGCCACCGGCCGATAGTCATTCAGACCAGTCACTGTGGAGCTTTTTGGGACTGGAATGATGGTGGCGGTCTTCAGGCAGGTGGGGACTGTTTCCAGAGCAAGTGAGGTGTTGAAGATGTCAGCCAGCTTCTCACAGAGCTGGTCCGCACATTCCTTCAGAACTTTCCCGGGGATGTTGTCCGGTCCAGTTGCTTTATGAGGGTTGATCCTTCTGAGACTACTCCTCACTTCTGTTGCGGTCACGCTGAGATGCTCTTCATCTGGTGATGAGGTGAGTCTGGTGCTGGGTGGTCTATTTGGGTCTTCAAACCGTGCATAAAACTTGTTGAGGGCATCAGGCAGAGATGGGTCTTTGGGGCATTGTTTGCTCCTGCCTTTATAATCAGTTATGCATTTGATGCCCTTCCACATGCTCCGTGGGTCTTGTGAGGTGAACTGTCCCTCGATCCTCTGTGCATATGTGGCCTTGGCCCTCTTGATGCCAGCAACCAGCTCTTTCCTGGTCTTTCTCAGCTCCTCTGAGTCTCCAGACTTGAAGGCAGTGTTCCTGGCTGCCAGCAGGGTGCGAACCTCTTTGTTTAACCAGGGTTTTGTGTTGGGGTAAGATTTAACATATTTTTTTATGGATACATTTTCAGAGCATGTGCTAATATAACCCAGTACTGAGGATGCATAAAGTTCCAGGTCCACTGAGCTTCCATCAGCAGCAACCTCCCTGAAAACAGACCAATCAGTTTTTTCAAAGCAGTCTCTCAGCATTGGGGTGCTGTCCTGGAGCCAAATTTTTACTTCCTTCAGTACTGGTTTACAACGTCTTAGTGGGGGGAGTTGTGCTGGGACCATGAGGAGGGATAAATGATCAGAACCCCCGAGCGGTGGGCGTGGCTTCGCTGTGTACGCGCCTCTTACATTTGTGTAGACGTGATCGAGGGTGTTACTTCCTCGTGTTGCTATGGATACGTGTTGATTAAAGGTAGGGAGACAGTCCTTTAAATTCACGTGGTTGAAGTCACCTAAAACAATGCAGAGCCCCTCTGGGTATTTACACTGCAGCGAGCTGAGTAAGTCATGAATTTCTTCCAGGGCGACATTAGCATTAGCATCTGGGGCGATGTAGATAACTGTGATAAGGATCACTGAATAGTCGCGGGGTAGATAATGAGGGCGACACCTCACTGTGATCAACTCCACAGCAGCTGTGCAAAGGCTTTTTATAACAGCACAATTTGAGCACCAGTTCATACTCACGTACACACAGACTCAGCCGCCTCGTGTTTTCCCCGTAGTCTCTGTGCAGTGATCCGCTCTGAAAAAGAGTTTGTCATCCAGTTCATACACAGAGTCTGGTGTTTCCTTAGAAATCCACGTTTCTGTGAGGCAAAGCACAGAGCACTTCTTCATTTCCTCCGACGTTGTCACTCTCAGACGAAGCAAATCCATTTTGCTGTCCAGCGAGCGGACGTTAGACAGAAAAAGAGCCGGCATCGGGGGTCTCCTGGTTTTAGCGTCAGCCCTCAGTCTCACCATAATCCCCGCCCGGCAGCCTCACTTCTGACGCCGGGAGCACCGTTTCCTTTTCTTTTCGCCAGAGCATGAGCCGGAGCACCTCAGCTGTAGCTTCCAGGTGGAAGACTTCAAAAGCCGCATCCTGCCGAGCGTAGATTTAAGTTCGTTGCTGATTTCAGCTGTTCCCTGTGGCAAATCCGCTCCAATTCTCAACAGTTCAGTTCGGCTATAATTCACCCGCATAAAACGTGCAGAGTCAGGTACAGAATCACTATTAAAACTACTAAAAGCTAGAGATGAACTGAGAGCCCATGAAGCTGCTACCGGTCGGAGCGCGGCCATCTTGGAGAGTACAGTACAGCATTCCTCCGCCGCTACGTTTACTACGTAAAACCGGAAACTGCGTAACTTAGCTTTTCAAAATAAAAATTCAAAATAATGTTTTCATTTTTTATTTATTTTTTATTTATTTTTTAATGGGAGATGCGCCGTAACCACAAAACGTCGAAACTCGAGACCGTCGTGACCCGAGGACTACCTGTATTTAGCCTTCCAAGAAATTTGAAATCACCGTCAAATAAACATAAAACTCTCAACTTTGTCAGTATTAATAGTACAACATAACTCTAACCTGTGTTTGCTGCATGGGTTTCTCTTTTGATACAGCTGGGGGTGTTGTTTCAGGGACACGTTGGCTCAAACTTTTATTGTGCTTCATCTTCTGACTCTTGGCTTATTCTATTGAGTGGAAACTCTTCAGATGAAACAAGATAAATGTGTTCCCACTGCTAGTTGGAACGACTCTCCAGCACATTTTGCAGCACACGAAACCTGCAGTTTATTGGATCTTAGAAAGCTGAACCACTTCCGCACTGCCAAATTAAGTCTTTCCTCTCATATCATTTACGTCATGTGCTTTCTCTTCGCTTGTGAAACCTTCATCAATCACATTCTGACAGTCATGGGCACTCATTTTGAAGCGAAAACTTACTGCGCATTGGAGCCTAGCCTAGCATGCTACCGCTAACTTCTTCTGGACTTGAGCTCTGTGTGTGGTGTATGTCACCATGCGCTTAGGTAGTTGAGTTGGGGCTTTTTCAGTTCGGGTTGAAACGTTGCTTCAACCCGAACAGAAAAAGAAATGTGTCAGTGAAATGCTATAATCCAGCGGGTTCGGATGTTGTCAGTCTATACAATGGGCATTATTAGCTGTTATCATCCCCATATATGGCCGTGAAACTGTCCAATCTACCTCCTAGCATGTTTAAAATAACGTTTTCAGCGTTATGATCGCTGTGAGTAGGCAGCGTGTTTCCGTAAACCCGGAAGTGTTTTGTTTTTGTTTTTTTCAGCTTATGTAACTGTTTTCCTAAACCTAACCTTAAACCTGAACCAGAGGACCAAACCTAAACCTAACCCCCTTACCCTTGTGCCTAACCTAACCAAGACCCCAAACCTAACCCAGGATCCTTTACTCTAAACCTAACTACGTAGCTAAAGACGGAGCCTGCTGTCAACCCTTGTAACGGTGACAATGTACCTTGAAACATCCTAGGAGGTACAGGAGGGGCAATCTGACTGCTACATATGGGGATGACAATAACTGATAACGGCCATTTAATGGTTGATAACATCCGAAGCGGGTGCGTAATCATAGCGTAATTTATATCAAAATATCAAAAATGTGCTTAAAACTCATATAAAATTTATTGAATAAAAGTACATCGTGATATTGATCAATATCAAATTATTGTCCAGCCCTATGTAAACCTTTACAAAATACCATTTGCGTGAACCACCATAACATTTCTGAGAGTTGTTTGAACCTGTTCAAACTATTAAGGCTCCGGCAAAGCTGAGCGTACTGCCTGTACGTCACTCTACGCGCGCATTCTGTGCGCACGCGTTCGCTGGCACAGCTCTGCTTTCTTTCTTTTTTTTAAATGCTCGCATTTTCGCTCCAGATTCTTGTTGTAATTTGAGCAGCTGCGCGCAGAGGGGACAAACTGAGGTCGCTGATTGGTCACTTGCTGACACGCCCACTGAAATGATTGACAGCTCGGGTGAGAGATAAGCATGAGCTGTCCGGCTTCAGCCCGCTGCGGTGTTTCTAAACTTTATATGTTAATAAAAAAGTTCTAAAAAAATAAAAATAAAAACAGGGAGCGCTTTTCCTGCAGCCCACAGCCCACCAGGAAATATTTAAAACCTCGCGCAGCCAGGTAGGACCTGAATTCATTCATTTCAGTCATGGAGTGAACGGAGGATGAAGCGATTACTTGACTTTTGGCAAAAAAACAAAAGAAAAGGCCCGATCAGCGATAAAGAAGAGGAATTTAATTCATTTGTGTAACATATAAAACAGTCCGGCACCGGGCAATTTATGGTGAGACAACGCGCATTGCGTACGCGGTTGTAAAAATTGAGCTTTGCGCGTTCATGCCCTGCGGGGCTACGCGGGGCTACGCGGGGCTACGCGGGGCTACGCTTTTGCCTCTGCGTACGTACGTCGTACAGAGGCGTACTGCTTGTACGCGCAGCTTTGCCGGAGCCTTTACGCTTATCAGTCAAGTTAGAAAAAAAGCTATATTCCTCCAAACTGAGGTTGTTCAAAATCTATCTACAACATGTAAGATACTAATCGTTTAAACTCTATAGAACTCACCATAAAACAGTCTGAACTATAGCTTTAGGATCCTTCACTATAACAAAGAGATGTGCTTCTGAGACAGAAAGAGCTGTTGCAGTTCTTCACTTTCAAAAGGTTGCCCTCAAATGCTCCTGCCAGCAACACCTGAAGGTCCTCGAGCTGGAAATCAAAAGAACAGTGACGCATCTTTTATCTTCAAACCGAGAAAGGAAGAGCTGAATTGCAAAGCTTATCATTTAAAAATAGAGACATTAATAAAATCTAACCTGAAATGACTCAGACGCACTTGCCTCCTAATGATGAGGGAGTGCCAGGAACAGTGGAGGGGAAGAGAGCACCCTTTTCTATTCATCTGGCAACGTGCCCAGATCTCAGTCAACCACAGAAAGTCATCTCAATCCGAACGTAATCAGACGATTAAAAGGTGGCGTCAGTTTTCCGCCTTCGTTGTTCTGTAGATGGAGAGTTCAAGATTTGGATTCTGATAGAACCAATAAGGCTTCAAAAGATTTACTTTGTAGTACTGTATTAAGTGTCAAAACTGCAATTACTTTGACTTGATAAACTCTAATGTGTAATAAACTAACAATGTAAATGGGTCAATCTGAGGAAAAAGTGAATATTTATTGATGTAGAAAAGTATGCTTTTTTTTTCTTTTTTTCTACTGACTCCCTGAGGGAAGGTGTGAAATTTAATAAAGCCATTCTCAGGAGGGGTGGCTTTGATCAGAGATTCTCTAAACAAGCAGCAAGTCCCATGTGAACAAAAGGTCTATATGCTTCAACACGTGCTATCTTTACATCTTGACTTCTGCTTCTGCTAAAACAGAGCTGTTGAATTGGAAACAGCTGAGACATTTTCAATTTCAGCCCGAGGCAACGTTCTCCTCTCAAAGAAGCGTTGCGATGCTCCGCATGTTTTGAACTATTTTCTATAAAGACTGTCGGTTCTCCAGTACGCCTCGGTAAGGTGCGAAGGTGTTGTTTTGCAGAAAACACAATTTCATGTTAATAAGCTCAAGTACGGGTGTGTTGTTGTGTGAGAAGACAAAGAAGCGTTGGTGTGTTGGTGTAGGAATGATGCAGCAGAAGTGTGGCGATATGCTGATCTGTTGATGTGGAGTGGGCAGTGCTGGTTGTTGCTTCATGCAGAGCAAGTGTGTGTGTCACACTGTGGCTGCTCTCACACTCCAGAAGGTCACACAGGATGTGGCTCGCACACATGCACATACGCACAAATTTGGGGCCAAAATCTTAAAATAGCCATGAAGGTGCTGCTACAAGTCAGAGCGCTCGTACAAGAAGAAAATACGTGACAACGAATGACCAAATTTCAGTTTTATTCGAATTCATTGGTAGACAGGTCATCTGGACGGTTTCGTTTGTTGCTGAGATGTTTCATCCTTCATCCGAAGGACTTCTTCAGTTTGAGGAGCCACCAAGCCAAACTGAATCCCACAAACAGCTCATTCCCAGAGTGGAAAAAAAAAGCTGTTTGCTGATGATAAGATGGCATCCGGGGCCCACCCTCTGCCCCGTCAACTCCTCCAAGGCAAACCATGTCAAAGTGGTTAAAAACACTAAAGTTCATGCTCATTAATCCAGGTATGAATCCAACAATGTTCAGTCAGGTCATTTGGAAGGTTTCGTTTGTTGCTGAGACGTTTCATCCTTCATCCGAAGGACTTCTTCAGAGTCAGGAGCCACGAGACCAAACTGAATCCCATAAAAAACTCACTTACAGACAGGAAAAAAAACAAAAAATAAACAGTTTGATGGTGATAAGATGGCCTCCGGGGCCCGCCCTCTGCCCCGTCAACTCCCCCAAGGCAGACCATGAGGGAGGAAAAGCTTTTTTTTAAATGAATGGAATTGTAAACTAATGTTTTGAATTTTAGTCCACAGTAATACCGAGTCTCCGGGTGCTCCGGTTTCCTCCCACAGTCCAAAAACATGCATGTTAGACTGATTGGACCCTGAGTGTGAGTGAGACAGGTCCCTCTTGTAAATGAGTCCCCGTGGCTCAATGAGGCTAGCCTGTATAATAAAGGTTGAATGAATGAATGAATAAACAGAGCTGGTGTGAATGCACCCTTAGAGTTACCAATCAGCCTGACATGCATGTTTTTCATCAGTGGGAGAAAACTGGAGTACCCAGAAAAAAACCATGCATGGAAAAAACATGCAAACTCCACCCAGAAAGGTCCCGGACTGGGATTTGATCCAGCAAACTTCTCAGTGAAAGCCAACAGCTCTTCCCACTGTTCCACCACACTACCACAGTTTTTTTAATGTACAGGTAGTCCTCGACTTATGAATGAGTTCCGTTCCTACGGCCGTTCGCATGTCGGAAATTGCCGTAAGTCGGAAAATATGTCCAAACGGCACCTCATACGTACAGTACTTTATTTTACCAAGCACTTAGCCTATCTTAACACATTACTGTACATAATTATCAAAAAACACATACATTTAGGAGCCATTTTTAAGGAAAAAAAAGTTAATTACCTACTGGTATGCTGGTCTCTGTCTGTTAGCATGTTAGCTCTTGCTCCTCCGAGTTCTGCAGCTTCCAGTTGCTTCACTCGGTCCACAGCTCCTAACCTCCTCTGCTCTGTCTGCTCCGGTCTGCCCAAACCATGCGGTCTGGAGTAAATTTCCACTGAAGCTACTCCCCCTCCCTCCACCAAGTGCTCTCCCCCCTCCCCTCCTGTAAATTTAAAGGTGCATAAGCGCATAAACGGCGTAACTAGAAGCAATGCTTTTCAATGGGGCGCGTTCGTAAAGTTGAATTGCCATAAGTCGAGACCGCCGTAAGTCGAGGACTACCTGTATACATTTTAATTTGCACTAGTACAAATATTCACATCTTTAATCTGTCCATGAGCCAAAACACCATTCCGGATGCTTGGAAAACAGCCTTTGTTCTTCCTTTGCTGAAGGGAGGTGACCCCACCTCACTGAACAATTATCGACCGATCTCTAAACTCTGCATCTTAGCCAAGGTTCTAGAAAAACTGATAAACTCTCAGATCAAAAATTATCTGGACTCATTTAACATCTTACCTCTTCATCAATCTGGTTTCAGGAAAAAACACAGCACAACAACTGCTTCTCTGAAGGTTCTGAATGATGTTGTTGAAGCATTGGATGCTAAGGATTATTGTGCTGCACTTTTCTTAGACCTGTCTAAAGCTTTTGACACTGTGGATCATAACATCTTGTGTCATAAGCTCTCAGAAATCGGTTTCTCTGATCACACCATTGGTTGGTTTTCTAATTATCTTTCCAATCGGAGGCAATGTGTTCAACATAACGGTACTTCTTCCAGTTATTTAACAGTTAAAAATGGTGTACCACAAGGCTCAGTTTAGGACCAACCCTCTTTACAATCTACATAGCTAATGTAGGTCAGAGCATCCCTGATGCATCCTTACATTTCTATGCTGATGATACAGTTGTTTATTGCCGAGCTAAAACAGTAGCTAAGGCTTTCCAGTTACTGCAATCCGCTTTTGACATCATCCAGTCAGATTTGTTCCGTCTCAAACTTGTCCTAAATGCTGATAAAACAAAAGGGATGTTTTTTTCAAGTAGGAAGTCGGTCCCAGCAGATCTTCCTCTGATTTTATCCTCAAATGGTGTCCCTATTGAGTTTGTTGATTCCTATAAATATTTGGGTATCCTGGTCGATTCGCATCTCTCTTTTAAACTCCACGTGGAAAACCTAGTAAAGAAACTGAAAGTTAAACTGGGTTTCTTTTTCAGAAACAGATCATGTCTAACACTATGCTGGTGTAGATTCTCAGTCGTCCAGGACATGATAAAATCAAAAAAGGCGTTCAATACAGAACAACTGGACTTTATTTGTAACAAACAAGACGTTTCGCTCATCATCCGATAAGATAACATTGAGAAAGCTTATCGGATGATGAGCGAAACGTCTTGTTTGTTACAAATAAAGTCCAGTTGTTCTGTATTGAACGCCTTTTTTGATTTCATGTCTAACACTGAATGCTAGGAAACGCCTTGTATCTGTGACTTTCCTTCCCTCCATTGATTACGGTGACATTCTCTACATGAATGCTCCTACAAGCACCCTGCGGATGTTGGATGTTGTCTATCATGGTGCACTAAGATTCATAACTGGCTGTGATTATCGTACCCACCACTGCACCCTGTATTCACTGGTTAATTGGACATCATTAACCTCACGCAGACTCTTCCACTGGTACATTTTCATCTTTAAATCACTTCTTGGTCTGCTGCCCTCATACATCTCCTCCTACATGTCTTTGCGTGAGTGCAGCTACAGTGTGCGCTCTCAGGACATGATTACCTGCAGTGTTCCGTCAGTGAGGACTGAACTTGGAAAAAGGGCCTTCTCCTACTCTGCTCCTGCTTCATGGAATATCTTACAAAAAGATCTGAAGCTCTCGACCTTGACTTCTCTAAATGGTTTTCAGAATCTGTTGGAATCCTGGCAAAAACCAATGCAGATTTGTTCCTGTCTTTGATTTTATACGTCTACCTTATAATGTTTTTGCTAGTTTTTGCTACTTTTCTTTTTCTTTTGTTTATTGTTTAATGTGTTTGTATTTGTATCATTGCTGTTCATCATTCTTTAGTTTGTAGCAGGTCGCTTTCTTAAATGAGCCCTCGAGGCTCAATAAGATTTACCTGATTAAATAAAGGTTGAATGAATGAATGAATTCTGCACATCCAAATTGCCAAATACACATGCACAAATCACTTGCTGAAGATTAATCTTTCAACACGAGTGTACGGATCAGCTGGCTTGTGAATTTGAGTTTTTAGATGTTCTTTCTGCTTTTTAACCTAACCTGTATAAATAAATAAAAACTTTAACGCTGCATTCAAAGTAGTAAAAAGCTGGGAAATCTGAGGCTTACCAGATTTACTGAATTATTGAAACTACACATTTCTAACTTGGCACAATAGCTCATAAACCCTATATTAAAACAAATATGCACACACATTTAAAATATATTTTACAGTATTTATTTCCAGTTATTTTCCCCCTTTCCATTTAAAGGGGAACAAATATGCAAAATTCCCTTTTTAATGTTTTTTTACTCAACTTTGGGTATGTATTTCTTAAAAAAAAAAACAGTCCTAGGACCAAAAAAATGCACCCAGTGGTATATTTACTCTAAGTATATTTATTTTTCAGAGATATTAATGTCTCGATTTCAAATCCTGGCGCTTGTGATGTCACAAGCCGTAGGACAACTCACCCCAACCTGAGTCCAGCCCCTCACCTAGCAACCCCTGGTTAGGCTCAACCCACTTCAGTATAAAACACGTCACGGTTGTTTTTCCTGAGTTCATCTCATCTTTTGTTTAAATGTTCTTAATTTCATGTGTACAGCACTTTGTTGCAGCTGTGGTTATTTTAAATGGCTCTATAAATAAAGTATACTTGTTATTTTTACGTTTTATTTCAATTTTTAGCGTATTAGCGTTAGCGATCACTCCCAACGAGCAGCCGGCAGACATAAAACGAGCAGATCGCCACAGCCTGACCATGCAACGAGCAGAGCTAGGCGGGCGGGGATTGGAAATGCTGGCATCTGCGGCCGGGAGCTGTTGGCTTTTGAGGACCGTGCGTCCAATCGGAGGTTGCCTCATACGGATAAATTAGCTGGAAACACTCGGTGAACTTTGTGTATGTGTCTGGACTGGAGCAGCAGCCGCGGATCGCTCAGCGATCGCTCCCAAAGCGCCGCATGCAACGAGCGGAGCTAAGCGGGCGGTGTGCCGGAGGAGGAACGAGCTAACATTAGCCTCAGATTTGGGTGGGCTAATGCTAACAGGTGCAGCTAATGGCGGCGCGCGCAGACGGCTTTCGGTAAGTTATCTTAAGCTAGCACTAGCCATTTCTAAAGTGCATGAAATGCAAACGTAATCCCTTTGGAGGGCGGAGTTAATGTAAACAGATTTTTGAAGGGCGTGGCCTTCAGAGCTCATTATCATAAACCAGTCGTTCTGAACGGAAGTCAGAAAAGGCAGAACTAGAAAGGGGAAATTTTATTATCTAAGAATTATTTAGTGTATTAAATTGAATGAACATGGTCTGGATAGCCCACATACATACCATAAAAAATTATAGGACCTATAATTGGTCCCCTTTAAAGACTAACCTGCTTATTTTAGGTTGTTTATTTTAACCGTACATTTCCCTAAATTAACATTTTATGAATTTAGTAATGCTATTGATAGCATATAATATAGAGGTTATGAGCTATTGTGCCAAATTAGAATTGAGTATTTTCCAAATAGTTCAGTATATCTGGTAAACCTCAGATGTCCCAGCTTTTCACCAGCCTTGAACACAGCATTACCTTTGTGAATCTGTAGCAGTAAGAAAGTCTCAAAAGCTGATCTGTGCACTCGTGTTGACTGCTTTGTCCACAGCAGGTGATTTGTGCACGTGTATTTGAATAGCCTATTCCTACTTGTGCAAATTGAAATGTGCACATTTGGATAACTGTTATGCATTACTGAGTCTTGTAGTACACATATGTAAAACTACTGTATTGTGAATCTTCTTGTAAGCATACGAGTCTCGTTGTACGCTTGTGTGACTACTTTTGAGACTGATTTATCTTCATAATGGCCTGGGGACCACAAATTTGTGAACACTGACAGAAAGGTGTGCTGAATTGGTGTGAAGTCACGTTACACACACACTTGTCGACTCATTTTTCTGATTTTTTTCTTTTCTTGTTTTACATATTCGAGTAATGGGAACATTTGAGCAATGTTTTATTCACATTTCCAACAGAAATGCTTATTATTTTGGTTTGGACCAGTCATTTTTGAAAAAGAAATCCTCCTAAATGGGGCTTAAAAGACCTTTTAATCTAAGTTTTGTCAACTATAATCAGCTGCAGTTCCGTGGTTGTGAAAAACAAAAACGAGGTATTTCCTTTTAAATCTGTGAAAACCCATACAAATGCACATTTTGTGACTTCTGCCTGTAGGGGTCTCTCAATCAAAACAATTCAAAGATGCAATTTGATAAGGTAAAACTGAGGGACTTATTCTAATATATTTATTTATTTTTTAACATAACCACTTTTTGGACTCGTAAAAAAATCACGTCAGTGTGTTGTCCAAAGTGATGCTGCACCTTAAAATAGCAAAAGCTGACAACTAAAGCATAAAAATAAACATAGTGATATAATATTCAAGCATTTACTTTTGTTCAGGATAAGCTAAGGCTTTAAATCTTTTGACATTTTATTCAGCAGTAATGAATTCTGCCTGGAAATATGCATTGTGTGATACAAAACATATTGCAATTAATATTAGCCTTTAGGATATGAACTGTAAGTAAACAAAACACATTGCTTGTTATAACAGAAATGATATACATATTGTAGTCTTTCATAATTTTGGTCTTTAGACATTAGCGCTCATGGATCAACCCTGATAATAAACCCAGAGAGAGAAATTCTGCTGTTTTTCCAAGTCTGTGAATTTGTTATTTATTAGATATAGCAAGCCTAGGAGACTAAATTACCAACTGAACCCAGCAAATACATCAGATTCAGTTTGAAATGTGATCAGCAGATTTTTTTTTTTTTTACAAATATTCATTTATATACAGTACAATGTATGTCACAGTGCAAGGGGCTGACAAACACCAAGCAGCCGCAGAAACATGTTCCAGTGGGATGGTCATGTAGGCGTGTGACAGGACAAACACACTTAACTAACAACTTCCTTCACATTGGATGCCCTTTGACAAACAGCCCTGCTCCTCAGCGCTTACGGCATGTGCCTCAGCATTAACGCTAACGCCCTGTGGTATGGTTGGCTGGACAGGCACTTGACTGATGGCTCTATTAGAGCCTCCCACCACGGCACCTACTCGTATCCCAGGTCTTTCCTCCAACTGGATGTGTTGCTGACAACGCACTGATGGGCTAAAGGGGAAGACTAAATGGAGGGTCTAAAACACACCAACAACAAATAGACGAGCACACATGAAAACATCCGCGGACACAAGGACGTTAAGGAAAATGCGTATATGCTGCACAAGCGCCACACAAAGAAGCAGAAGGGATTTAGTCATGCTTCACCTTTTCTTTGTATGTGGCTTGAACAATACACAAATACAACGCACAGCTGATGTGCACCCCTCTAATTCCAGCCTCGTTGGTGGCTTGTTCCCGAGACCACCGTGAAACACGGATGCTGCTGAAAGGCTGGCTCTTGATAATCAGCTCTGAAGGGGGTGGAAAATACAATTCATATCTCCACTCCTCTTGGTAAAGCAACCACTGGAGCAGGAAATGACAGTGGATGTTTTAATCTTCAAACGGTGAGCACCACGCTCCCTCAGGCTACGTGGAAGAGTCTGTTCAGATGTGACAGAGCTGCCTACCCGTTTGAGCAGCCAGCTCCGAGCACCAGCTCACGTTCAGACTTTTCTATTATTTTTTTGGCAAATACACACAGTAAGTTATGGTTATTTGTACCCAATTAGAAATATAAATCTGTTCTAAAACTGCACAGAAGGTCAGGATGTGCCACTCATTAGTTAGCAAAGTCAAAAAGGCTATCTCCTGTTTAAGGCTCAAGACGGTTTCTTGGACTAAAACATCAATTGCACATCTCGTGGGACATGCGTACTACCTTAATGGATCATAAAGTAAAGAACTTTAATACACAATTACAAACCCATGGCTCATGATGAGTTCCTTTTTCACTTCAGTAAGATATACTGTATTAAATAATAAAATGAATGGCAGCTGAAAAATAATCAGACAGAAAGTACATTCTTCAAAATAAAAAGCCACATTTTAATTTGTCCATGTCACATTGTGGTATTTTGTACCTTTTTGGGGGTGTTATAAACTCGAGGAACCCAGATTAGTATGAGACCCGGAATGAGACAGACAGGTACAAAATAACAGTGTTTATTATTTACAGTGGATAATAATACGAAGCTTCTCTGCGGCTCCTGAAAGAGGGGGAAGATGGTCAGAGAGGGGTTTGCAGGAGAACAGGTATTTTGATGTTGCTTTCTCTCTTACAGGCTGAGGGGCGATGTTTGGTCCAACCTGCAATCCTTAGGAGTGTTGCAGAGAAGGAACAGGCTCGTAGTCCAGTTGGATGAGGAAGGCAAGGCAACTGGTGTGGACAAGGCACGAGGAGAACCAGATCAGAGCAGGAGGAGAACCAAGCCAGGATCCGGAGAACCAGAGCCGAGGGACCAGGAACACTGGAGACAAGAGCAACAAAAGGTGAACAGATCCTTCAACTAACACTGTTCAGGCCAGAAGCACAAATACCATGTGATGGTGATATGCTCCAGCGAAGAGTAGCACTGGACTGCAACCTTAAGTAGGGAGAGACCCTCATCAGGTAGATGACCGCCAGGTGTTGATGATCAGCGGCCATCTTGGAGGAGTGGCTGCAGGCAGTGGTACTCTTAGGGGTTTTTGCTCTGTGGCTCTGCACAATTGGATCTACAATGTGTCAGTTCTGGAGCTCACCATTAAGGTTGACTATGGACAAGAGCTGTGACTACAGCTCCCGGTTAAATCACGCATCATCTTCAAAATTCTACTTCTCACGTTCAAATCTATCCACAACCTTGCCCCTCCTTATCTATCTGACCTCCTACAAATCTCCATCCCATCACGCTCTCTCAGATCCTCCTCTTCGCTACATCTCCATGTACCCTCTGCCCGCCTCTCCACCATGGGGAGCAGGGCCTTCACCTGCTCTGCCCCTCACCTCTGGAACGCTCTACCGCCAGACCTTCGAAACACCACCTCCCTTTCCCTGTTCAAGACTGCTCTGAAAACACATCTCTTTAGACTAGCTTATCGTTAATTTGACTAAATGTACAGTATTTTGAATTCTTTTGTATTTTATGTTCTTTATGTATTTTATATTTCAATTTGTTACTGCTGATGCTTGAACTGTGTTTGTTTGTTAAGTGTCCTTGGGTGTCCTGAAAGGCGCTTTTAAATAAAATGATGATGATTATTATTATTATTATTACAGTGATCACAAATAAATCTCCAAAATGTCTCACATCAGTCATAGAGGCATGCAAGTTTTTTGCTTCAGTTATGAAAATGTTCAAAATATTTGTGTGAAATTGTTAAAATGTCAGTCATTATGGTCATCTGGTGTCTCCAACTCATTTCAAGAACAGAGTTGTATTGCAACATGTGCAGAGGCACTACACTGACAAAAAACCCATCCAGGTCTAAAACACCTTCTCTATGAGTACTGAATGACTGGTCTAAATCATTTGAAAATGCACTCCAGTAGATTACATCATAGGCGTGGGGGCAGCCAAGGTGGTACAAAGTGAGCCAAAGCAGTATGGTGTTGGTGGAGGTGGGCAACAAAGAAATGAGCAAGGGCTAGAATACAGTTTTGCAAGCTGCATACAAGAAAATTGGCCAAACAATATGTGGTCTTGCTGGTCACTTAATCACAAAAACTTGGAATTTAGTGAGACTGCATTTAAAAATATACTTATTTTATCACAATTTTGCTGTTTCTCAAAAGGTGAAGCCCAATGGTGTGACAACTGTGACTCAAAAAGACTTTCTGAAAATGAAAAATTAACCAAACTGAGTGTTTCTGGTCCCCAAATGGGACAAATTTGGTTCAATATGTCAGTGCCAGTAAGGGCAACAATCCCTGGATGGAGACATGAATATTAATAGAAAATAATCAGATTAGGCTACTAGAATGTGACATTTTGAGATGGGCACTTTATCTTCAGGAATGGAGAGAGTAAAGACGGCCTGCGCACAAATCAGAGAACACTGCTTAATTGCATGTTATCAACCTCGGATTGCCTTGGCATTATATAAAACAGTATGGTAATTACTTCACAGATAGTGATGTAAATAGCCTCAGGCTGCTTCTTCCATGAGAGGGAGTGGAGAGAGGGCACGGGGCTGAACATCTGGGCGCAGAGGTAGCGAGATTAGATGTGTATAGTTAGGTGGTTATCACGCAGACATTAGCAGAAACATGTATTTGACAGCATCAATCACACTTCCCAGTGAACGCTCAAATTTATTAGAACAGAAATGTAAAAAAAATGCAATTCATAGTAGAATCTAAGTGGTCCTCACGGTGTCAGTGCTGGCCAACCTAGTGAACAGATGCATTATATGCATTTTAGGCCAGCTGGAGCTCCTCCACCCCTCTGAGGAGACCTCCCCACCCTCCCCTCACCTCTTTCTAGCCCTCGAGGAAACACAGCTTTGAGAGCTGCCATCATATGTTTTCAGCATTTGTACAACAGCTGATAAATGTAATGTAAAAGGAGCTTTGTGTGTGGGGGTTGACTGTGATTGCTGGTAATAACTGACTAATAGAATAAAGCAATAACGTGCAGCCTCGGGGCTCTGAGCTCTGTATTGACAATTTCATACCGCAGATTTATCATCGTGCAGACATTAGCATTTCAGTCTGTTCACTTCCCCATCTGATGGAGCCTGGTCTCAAGCTTAAAGATGCTTTTTGAACTCAGTTCTCCAGTGCAGCGTAACTTTGCAAAGCTGTGTCGGAGTTGAACGAAAACAGCAGTGATGCTGATTTCAAGCACGACATTTGCAGACAATTTATAAACAATGAAAAATATTAGTTTGCATACAAACAAACAATTCAAAGATAAAATTTAAACCGGTAGATCAATATAATGTAGCAGCCAACATACAGTACATGCTTTTTGTGTATTTTTTTAAACAACGTAAGAGAACAAACAAAATCCAAAAGTGTTGCTTTTTACTGGAAAGTACTTTATTTGCAAGAAAGTTAAAAGACTTGTCAGACATTTATTCTCTAGATTTATATATACATACATGTACATATTTATATATACATACATGTACATATTTATATATACACACATGTACATATTAATATATACACACACATGTACATATTT
>JBBPBX010020226.1:25719-43590 GCA_038048925.1 Garcialebias charrua | reverse complement strand
TTGGTTAATGAATGATATGGATTTAACTATGCCAACATGCAGTTCATTTTGTTAAATCGCAATCGTTGAAGAGTCAATGTAGTTTAAAGTTGCTCAAGGTACAATAAACTACACTGGTCTCATAATTTCTAAATTGAACCGATTCGATCGTTTCTATTCTAGATTACCTATTCATTTTGATGAGTCTCGCCATAGACTTCAGAATTTATTAGGAATACCAAATCCTACGTCGTTCGTCTAAAAGACAACAGACATTTAGATCAAACTATATTTCATTTTTATTTTAGTTTAACCTAAACTAAGTAATGAATGGAGGAATAGTTTGGAATTAGAGGCCTTCGTTACAGAAGCCCTCCAAAATTTTATAGGTACAAATCCCTATATCTAATTTTACAGAATTGATCCACCCCTTAATTGGTAATTGTAGCTGATCTAAACCATGATAGCTTACATAC
Organism: Garcialebias charrua; assembly: GCA_038048925.1. NCBI lineage: Eukaryota > Metazoa > Chordata > Actinopteri > Cyprinodontiformes > Rivulidae > Garcialebias > Garcialebias charrua. The sequence continues at coordinate 43,135 of JBBPBX010020226.1, read as the reverse complement.
CAGGTGCATATAGGTAGGGCCTAATGTAAAATCCCAATCATAAGCCCACCTAAAAAACCACATAATTGCATGACACATAGAACCAGAGTGGCACTGACTGGAAACCAACCAGCCAACAACCTTCGATGTGGGGACCTGCAGCTCCAACGCTTGGTTTTCAACCTTCGTCCAAGGGCCTCCTCCTCTGCGTCAATCGAGGGATCCCCTCTACATGCTGATCAATCAACAAAACTAATCGTTGTGGATTTACTGCTGTGGAATTACCGCTGTGGATTATAAGACTTTGCTTTCCAAGGGATCACAGGCTTTGTTTTCCAGGAGTTAACAGACTTTGTTTTCCAAAGGAGTAAAAGCTTTTCGCAATGGGATTACCTCTGAACAGTATGAAATTTCAATAAATCTACTCCATATAGGTTTTCTAATGTTTTTGCCATTAAGTACATTGAAGCTACAGTTTCACTGACAATAAATTTCACAATTAATAAAAACCTTCGATTTAAACTGAATGCCATTTGACTAAACCCCCACAGATGCATATTAAGCACGTCATCTGTGTGGTTATTTCAGCTGCACGTTTATGTATGATGGTCCATGCATGCTATTTCAGTTTGTCCAAGCTTAAAAAGGAAACGTGTGCAGTTTGTTACCAGCAGGTCTCCAGATAGAGTACATACACAGATGTATATAACAGCCTGACTGAATGGTGCACAGATTTTGTACAAATATTGCAACTGCCATCTGTCTGTAGTAACTTTAGTTGTCTTAAAAGCTGCTTATTGTAAAAAAAAAAAAGCATTTCATGTTGCCAGAATGAGCCGTGTTGGGTTCAAAGAGTGTAGGAAACTTAAACCCTGCTCCTCCTTCCACACTGTGGAAAAAAAAACTGATCTTGGAACAAAACTTTTTATATCCACATACTGTATGTTGCAGACTGGCGTCCAAGGAGTCGGCCATGGCCTACCGGTACATTGCATGTTGACATATTTCCTCAGTTCTGGACAAATTTAACATGGGACATCAAAATCAGGGGTGTCAAATTAGGGTCCTTGAGGGACACCATTCTGCATGCTTTTCAGGTTTCCCTGCTCCAACACGCCTGATTCAATGGTTGAGTTACCTCTACATGTTGTGTTTGGTAAAATAGTCAATGAACTGTACTTATATAGCACCTTTCTATCTTGTCAAGATATTCAAAGCTGTTTACACTACAATATGTGTCCTCATTTACCCATTCGTACAGCACTCTACTATATCTATACAAAGAATAATCAGTGCTTTATCACATCAGAGGCAATGAGGGGTTCAGTGTCTTGCCAAGGGACATTTTGGCATGTGACTGCTGGTGGAATTGGATCCCCAACTCTTGCATTGGAGGACAACTGCTCTAACCACTCAGCCACAACCCTGCATAAGCCTGGTAATAACCCACTAAAAGAAATCAGGTGTTTGGAGCAGAAAAACATCTAAAACATGCAGGATGGTGGCCCTCAAGGATCATGACTGGGCACCCTTGCTTTAGATATTACTAAAAGTTGATAAGACCCAAACTACAAAATGTCCATCCTTCTCTTAACACTAATTTTAGTATATAAATACTTTTTCCTCTACTAGTATAAAAAAAAAGGTAAGCTCTTCTCTTGTATAGTAGTTTTTAAATCAAACTGGACCATGTTCTGTAGCTCATCTGTGCAGAACTAGAAAAAAATGGAAATTCATACATAACAGTACCTAGGAGAAGAAATCCCATCGTATATATGAGCATCTTGAACTCTTTAAGAAATCGTTTCATGATGAGGAAAGGTTTCTTTGAGTTGTAACAAACTGTACTCGGCCTGTAATAAAAAAGTACAACCCAAAGCAGAGAACATTTGTCTGGTTTCCTCCTGCTGCTTTGGTCACAAGAGCAACTTATCCATGTGTTCCTTTCAGCCTCACACAACTCATTTAGCTCTGGAGGAAAGTTAAATGATATTATGATGATATGACTAATATGTAGAACAACAGAGGGTTCATTAGGCACAGTGTGCTGATTTATCTCATTTAATTGATGTATACAATGAAATGGAACACCATTAAAGACGGAGGGGAGATAAATTACACACATTTATCCATTACAGCTGGAAAATCAAATGTACTCAACCCCATGGTACTTCTGCAAAGTGTTTAAATGAAATAGAATCCCTCTGTGCAATCAAAACCACATCTTTCTGTAAGAAACATCAGCTGTATTTTATTGGAAAGACTATACGCTATATTGGACACATTCTGAGTCAACTGCGGCAGTATCAGTGGTGCCACGTGCTACAGCATCAACGTGTGGCACGGAGGCTGCACAGCTGCAGAAAGAAAAGCTTTACAGAGAGTAGTGAAGGCTGCACAGAAGATGTTGGAGTCAGCTTTCCCACCATTACAGACATCTACACCTCCAGATGCAGGAAGAGAACCACCTGCATCATGAAGGACCCCACTCACCCAGCACACACTTTTTGCCCCACTCCCCTCAGAAAGGAGGTTGAGGAGCATCAAGTGTAGAACCACTAGACTGAGGAACAGCTTCTACCCTGAGGCTGTTAGACTCATGAATATCTAACCAGAATAATCACTGTGAAATATCACATCATGTTGCTGCTGATCTGTTTCATGTTGCTGCTGATCTGTTTCATGTTGCTGCTGATCTGTTTCATGTTGCTGCTGATCTGTTTCATGTTGCTGCTGATCTGTTTCATGTTGCTGCTGATCTGTTTCATGTTGCTGCTGATCTGTTTCATGTTGCTGCTGATCTGTTTCATGTTGCTGCTGATCTGTTTCATGTTGCTGCTGATCTGTTTCATGTTGCTGCTGATCTGTTTCATGTTGCTGCTGATCTGTTTCATGTTGCTGCTGATCTGTTTCATGTTGCTGCTGATCTGTTTCATGTTGCTGCTGATCTGTTTCATGTTGCTGCTGATCTGTTTCATGTTGCTGCTGATCTGTTTCATGTTGCTGCTGATCTGTTTCATGTTGCTGCTGATCTGTTTCATGTTGCTGCTGATCTGTTTCATGTTGCTGCTGATCTGTTTCATGTTGCTGCTGATCTGTTTCATGTTGCTGCTGATCTGTTTCATGTTGCTGCTGATCTGTTTCATGTTGCTGCTGATCTGTTTCATGTTGCTGCTGATCTGTTTCATGTTGCTGCTGATCTGTTTCATGTTGCTGCTGATCTGTTTCATGTTGCTGCTGATCTGTTTCATGTTGCTGCTGATCTGTTTCATGTTGCTGCTGATCTGTTTCATGTTGCTGCTGATCTGTTTCATGTTGCTGCTGATCTGTTTCATGTTGCTGCTGATCTGTTTCATGTTGCTGCTGATCTGTTTCATGTTGCTGCTGATCTGTTTCATGTTGCTGCTGATCTGTTTCATGTTGCTGCTGATCTGTTTCATGTTGCTGCTGATCTGTTTCATGTTGCTGCTGATCTGTTTCATGTTGCTGCTGATCTGTTTCATGTTGCTGCTGATCTGTTTCATGTTGCTGCTGATCTGTTTCATGTTGCTGCTGATCTGTTTCATGTTGCTGCTGATCTGTTTCATGTTGCTGCTGATCTGTTTCATGTTGCTGCTGATCTGTTTCATGTTGCTGCTGATCTGTTTCATGTTGCTGCTGATCTGTTTCATGTTGCTGCTGATCTGTTTCATGTTGCTGCTGATCTGTTTCATGTTGCTGCTGATCTGTTTCATGTTGCTGCTGATCTGTTTCATGTTGCTGCTGATCTGTTTCATGTTGCTGCTGATCTGTTTCATGTTGCTTCTGATCTGTTTCATGTTGCTGCTGATCTGTTTCATGTTGCTGTGTTCATGGATGCTCATCTGCTCACACAGACCCGTGTTCGTAGCACTTCCTACTCATAATTCTTATAGCTCCTATTTCTAAAATAAAAATAGGATTTGTAATTGTTTTGCATCCTTTTCCCCAAACTTCAACACAACAGATTAAATATGGAACAATCATTACATTATACAATATATACAAAACTTTGTCATTCAAAAACTCTTTGATTTTATACTGTAATGCAATTGATTTATCTATTTTTATTCGAGTAATTTACATGAGATTTCCATGTCAGCTTCTCATCAGTAATGACACCAATTTTTTTATTTCATTAACTCTATGAATTTCAATACTGTCAATTTAAAAAGGGACTTATATCATTTTCTTTCTATTGCTAAATAACTAAATTTCCAAATTTAATAACTAAAGGTGGAGTCTGCAGTTTCTGTAGAACATCAGCACTTAGAAAAAATTTCAACAAGCAAAGCATTCTGATCCCTCCCCCTCAGAGCCATATATGGCACTGCCCCCTTGTGGTCTGTTAAAATTCAAATTCAAGCTCTGTTTTTATTGGCTGATTCGAATTCAAGCTCGGTTTTTATTGGCTGGTTACAAACTCTGTTTTTATTGGCTGTCAGTGTCCTGGTCACTCTGTGTTTTCAGTGTTTTTATAAATGCTGATAGAGAAGCAAGGGGACTATAGTTTTTTTCAGAGATTACTTTGTCTAACATCAGTTTGTCAGTAGATAGTGACTGAGTGAAGAAATATGTTAAAAATATATTGTTTGAAAAGTTACAGACTACATTACAATCTTACATACTGTAGCTTTAAAGGGGACCAAATGTAGGATATATAATTTTTTGTGATGTATCTGTGTGCTATCCAGACCATTTTCAGTCAATTTTATACACAAAATAATGATTAGATAATAAAATATCCCCTTTCTAATTCTGCCAAATTTCACTTCCGTTCAAAACAGGCTGTTTATGATAATGAGCTCGGAAGTGCACGCCCGTCAAAACTCTGTCTCCGCCCTCTGTAACTGCCAGTATCTCAAATCTGTTGTTGTTTTAAAATTAGCCTTTTTTTATTACTCGTTTGACTTACTGTTAGTGCTAGCTTAAAAAATAACTTACCGAAAGCTGTTTGTGTGCGCCGCCATTAGCTGCTCCTTTTTATCATGCCCTCCCGAATCCGAGCTCTTCCTCCTCCTTCGGTAACAAACAGCCCGCGTAGCTCCTGCTAGTTGCATGCAGCGCTTTGGTCCACGGCTGCACATCCAATCCAGACAAACGCAAAGAGTGTTTCCAGTTAATTTGTCCATATGAGGCAACCTAACCTCTGACCGGACCGGACCCACACTGTCCTCAAAAGCCAGCAGCTAACTGCAGCCCGATCTCTCGAAAAAAAAAAAAAAAATGCCGCAACCGGGAAGCGAACCCGTGTCCTTTGGATAACGAGTCCAATTCACTACCTCTAGACCAACAGGGCAGTTATGCAAAAAGCAGTCTTTCATCGTATAAGAAACAATCACAACCACCTACATTTAGAACGCTGAAGTTTTGATTAGATTTTGATGAAGTGAAAGGTATTCTTAAAATAAATAAGTTGCTAATCTGAAAATATATCGATCAGTGGTGCTTGATGGTACAGACTGTCGTCCCGCGAGTAAGTGTGTGTGTGTGCACAGTTTTCTGCCGGCTGCGCGTTGGGAGCGATATTACACTAAAAATTGAACTAAAACGTAAAAATAACAATTATAAAGTATTATTATGTCGATGTATATATCTAGTTTCACCCCGATTTCTCCGAAACAAAAGGCTTTAAATAAAAAGGGGAGAAAAAAAACGATGCCGTTGACAGGACGCGAACTCTAGTCTCCTGCGTGCCGCTCAAGTGTCGTAACCGCTCGACCAAACTGACAGTTGTGCAAGAGCAGTCCTCCATCATATAAGAAACAAGTCCAAACCGCGAGAGTGTGTGTGCACAGTTTCAACGAGACAGAGTTCATTCAAACAAGGTAATAAAACATTCTGGTTTTACTCAAGATGTGCTGCTGGCTGGAGCAGGGCTGAGCCCATAGCCCCCCCGGGGGCTAAATAAATGAATAAATAAATAAATGACCGCCAGGTCAGTTCCTAAACTGCTCGGCAACCGTGACGTTTTTTATACTGAAGTGGGTTGAGCCGCACCAGGGGTTGCTAGGTGAGGGGCTGGACTCAGGTTTGGTGTGGGTTGTGGTTACGGTTTGTGACGTCACAAACCGCAGGAAGTGCAATCGGAGTGTTTCTATCAAAGATAAATAAATCTACTTAGAGTAAATAAACCACTGGGTGCATTATTTTAGCACTAGGACTGTTTTTTTTATGAAGTACATACCCAAAGTTCAGTAAAAAAAAACATTAAAAAGGGAATTTTGAATGTGTGGTCCCCTTTAAGTTGGAACCAAGTTTGTATTTTAACAAATTGTTCCTGTATCATCTGCAACATCCGTTCAATATCTTCACCCAAACAAACAAAAAAAAAGTGGTATCATCTGCAAATAAAACACACTTCAAAAGCCTTGACACATCAACCAGATCATTCACGTACAAAATAAACACCTTTGTTCCCAGCACAGAGCCCCGAGGAACACCAATATCAGCAATTTTCAATTCTGAACCCGATAATGTTTAATAAACAAGGTTTTGGTTATTTATATGAGCTAAACTTGAGGTAACTGCACTGTGATAAATGTAATGCAAGAAATGATCAAAGAAGAAAAAAAAATCCAACAGGTCCTCTGGATGGTTTCTTTTTTGATTAAACGTTTCATCAAAATCCAAAAGACTTCATCAGTTCAAGGGGCCACGACAAACTCAGTCTTTCAAATAGCACACACATACTGAGTCAACCAGTTTGATGGTGCCAAGATGATTTCGAGAGTCTGCCCTCTCTCCCGCCGACTCGTCTGATGGTCAAAGTGGTTCAAAACGTCAAAGTTCATACTTAATAATCCAGGTTATAAAAATCCTGATGAAGTCTTTTGGATAAAGACAAAACGTTTCAACACAAAGAAACCATCCAGATGGCCTGACTTAACATTGTTGGAGTTTTTTACCTGGATTATCGAGCATGAATTTAGAAAAAGAAAAAAATGAGGAAAAAAATGAGCTGAAGTCTTCAAAATATAATCCATCAGAGTGAAATAAAGATGTTTCAACACAGAAAGTTAGTAGAAATATATATAGCATTTTTTGTACTTTGCAAACAAATACCTGAGCTACAGTTTTTTTTAAAAATGTCCTTGTGAATTTGACAAAGTTATGTGACTTATTACTGTAATCACATTTTGGCTTGTGAACACCTTACAACAGGGGCAATAGTAGAGCATTCTTAATTTATGGACATTCTTGTCACTATTGGAACATTAAAAATTTCATTCAGGTAAACTAGACAAACAGATTTGACAAAATCAAAGCAAAAAACTGCCAATTACCAGTAGTTTTTATTTCTGATCATTTATTGAAATGCAATATTTCAAAATGTTGCAACCGACTGAAAACCAAAAGAAACAAAGTGTGTTTTCATCCAGCCAAAGAAGCTTTTTAAAACATTCTTTGGGGAACACTGAAGAAAAGCTGCACACTTTGTAACTAAACCATGCAGGTTCATTATTAAAAGTTTTATTAAAATCAAAACCTATTTGTCCAACCGAAGGCCTCTCATTCCCCTGGCCAGAAGCCTAGGGGACACTTTTTTTGGATTACTAATACAAAATATGCTTTTGATAATGAGTTGCCAGGTCAGGAAGACAATCCCCTTCTTGAGCTTTTAATAAAAAGTAGACAAACAAGATTTACAGCAAAAAGTAAAAGATGAGGAGTTTACAATCAGACCACCGGTGCCTCTGCCAGCATGCACACCCCAGAGAGCAATTCAAGAACTTAATACAAACAAGGTCAGTGCGTAGATACACAGCACTACTTCCCCTTCCAGGTTTTATTACAGTAATGCATTTAGACAACTAGCCTTGTTTCTCCAATATGAGTTTGTAGATCCCGGTACTCGAAGCCCCAGGGAGTCACTGCAGTTTACTGTGAAGTGTTTAGTTCTTTAATAAAACAAAAAAAAAAACACTCAATGTCCTCTCTCATCAGCCTCCCATTTTTTTCCATACAACTCTATCACCCATTACTTGTTCTTTTCGACGCTCAAACAAACGGCCCATTTGTTATCAGGTCAGAGGTTTGCCGAGATGACGCTGCCACAGCCGAGACGAGATAAACAGCTACTGGGATTTGGTCCGATTTCACGGTAGAGCAGAGGTGACTGACAACTTGTACGATTCATCCCCAGTGCATGCTAATGGAGGCTTGGAATGTAGCAAAGAAATGAATTGGGTCTCATAGGGCTCATGTTTTTTCTGGTGAATTGCTTTGACTTATTCTTAAAAGAAAATCCCTCAAGTCGTGCTGTGAATATTTGCGGCGGCATCAGTGGTTCTTCTTAAATGGAGAACGAGATAGTCCCATCTGCTTGTTTTGATTAGATTGTTGACTTTGCGAGCCAAGAAGAGTGACGTGATTTTTGTATTGAGTACTGCAAAAAAAAATCATTTTCTTCAAAGAAGACAAAACTTTTTACGTAATAGCTTACTGAAAGTTGTTGAAGTTTGTATTGGACAACGCTTTTTCCACACTCTGTTTCAATTCAGTCAAACTATAAAATCCAGACAGGAAACTGGTCTATCTATTGAGTCAGGTACTTTTTACGCGTCAACAGTGGCTTAAATGAAAAAAAATCTGCAATTGGTAAGGTACAAAAACTGAAGAAACTAACGTCCAAAAAAAAAAAGTTGAAGAACACTTCAACTTTAACAAGACTTTTGTATCTTGTGAAGCTACAAAACATACAGGTACATTCTTCTCCGTCAATAGTGGTGGAGTTTTTGTATCTGAATGATCCTAGGAGCTAGTGCTGGGCGATATGGAAAAAAATCATATATCACGATATGGACTTTTTTATATCACGATAACGATATATATCACGATATATACAACACGATGTGTGTGTGTACAGGAAAAATTTGGACCAAAGTAGAAAAGGAGTTAATATTAATAATAATAATGAATTTAATTTATAACGCACTTTTCATTAATAAAAATCTCAAAGCGCTACAAAGTGCAACAAAAGCAAAAATCAAATAAAACAAGTGATAAAATCAAGTAAAGTTTGAGTTTCTACTTTGGTCCAAATTTTTCCTGCAGGTGGCGGTAAAACAACGGCTGCTAATAAAACCCACGGAGAAGAAATCCGCTCTGGAAGTTGGAGTAAACAAGGCAAGAAACAGAAAAGAGAAAACGCTGCGTTTGATTCCGGTTCTGTTGTGTCTCTGGTCTGTTTTGTATTGGTTAAATGGACCCGAGTTTGGACTTGGTTGGACTCTGGGTTCGTGTCCTTTGGACCCATTTTGTCTCCGAGTTTCAGCGGAGCGAAATAATGGAAGCTAACAAGGTGAGCTTCCCCCTCTTGACAGCAGTCCGTGCTGCAGACTGCAGCGAGGTGTACTTGCTGCGTCTCGAGCTTAACAACGTAAAGCATATGTCGCAAACCCGCGCGTGCGTCAAACATAAAGCAGCGCCGTCATCTCGCAAAACCACAATATGAAGCTTCTTTGTGACAGTTAGTTTTTTATTCTTATTTATCACGATAGAGACGATAGAAGGAAAGTAGCTCGATAGACATGTTTCTATCGTCCCCACGATATATATTGTCATATCGCACAGCACTACTAGGAGCTATACTTTTACCTCTGGTAGCATCTCCCAGGGCAGATTGGTCCATTGTAACAAGCCATGCACAGCGGATTCGGATGTTGTCAGTTCATACAATGGGCGCTATCAACTGTTATCATCCCCATATGTAGCAGCGAAACTGTCCAATCTACCTCCTAGCATGTTTAAAAGAACGTTATCAGCGTTATAATCGCTGTGAGTAGGCAGCGTGTTTCCGTAAACCCGGAAGTGTTGTGTTTTTGTTTTTTTCAGCTTATGTAACCGTTTTCCTAAACCTAACCTTAAACCTGACCCAGAGGACCAACCCTAAACCTAACCCCCTTACCCTTGTGCCTGAACCTAACCAAGACCCTAAACCTAACCCAAGACCCTTTACTCTAAACCTAACCATGTAGCTAAAGACAGAGCCTGCTGTAATCGCTTGTAACAGTGACAACGTACCTTTAAACCTCCTAGGAGGTACAGGAGGGGCAATCTGACTGCAACGTATGAGGATGATAATGGGCAATCTGACCGCTATGTATGATTGATAACATCTGAAGCGGGTGCCATACATGTATGCAGTGGTGTAGTCTACGTGATACTCGGGTATATGGAGTATACCCACTAGAAAAGCTTTAGAATTTCAGTATACCCACTTAAAAGTGCCCAATGGTACATGACATACCATTAGGTACATGTCATTGATACGTTAAACGGTAGTTAAACGCTTCCATAACAATCTATCGGTGTGCAGTGCTTTTCTTTGATATGGTTTTATAAATTCTATAACATGTTTTTAATACAAAGCCAGCTGTTGTACAAAATTTGTTGTTCATTTATTCAAATATAAGCATCAGAGACATTTGGAACTGTTCAATATGCTTAAAAATCCAAATAAATTGACGATTACATTTTACTAACCAGTGTACTTTGGTTTCTAAGCACGGTATGCCCACTACAAAAATGTAGACTACACCACTGCATGTATGGACAGAGAACAACATGGAATTGATGCCTCACACCTGGGCGTGGGATACCAGGACCCCACCCTGGAGCCAGACCTTGGGGAGGGGCTCGTTGACAAGCACCTGGTGACTGGGCCTTTGCTCAACCTGAATGAGTCACATGGGTTTGCTATCCCGTGAGCCCACCACCTGCAAGAGGGGCTATACCAGTCAGCTGCATGGTGCCATGTGAGGTAGCCAACAAAGGGAACCGTGGCTCTCTGAACCTGGCCTACCAATGCTAGCTGTTGGGACATACATAAGGAGGCTGTGGCTGAATGGTGAGCGCAGTCGTCTTCCAATGCAAGGGTCGGGGGTTCGATTCCACCAGCAGTCACATGCTGAATTGTCCTTGGGCAAGACAGAATCCCTCATTGCCTCCGATGTGTCAGTGCACAAATGTGATAAAGCTCTGATTAGTCGCTTTAGAATGATTTGTTCAATTAGTTTTGTAGAGATCTAGTAGAGTGCTGTGTGAACGGGTAAATGAGGTCTAAAGCACTTTGAGTATCTCGACAAGACAGAAAGGTGCTATACAAGTACAGTCCAAGAAAACCTACCTCCATAAAAAACATACAAGACTGAGAAGAGCCTCAAGGTTGTCGCAGTCTTGGGTTTTTAAATTGAAAATAACGTGCAGGCGTTGCAAATCAATCTAAAATTGACATAAAAGCTTGACATACAACAGAACACGTAAATAATAACTCAACTCTCAGTTGTTTACATTCAAACCTTTGCTTTTTAGCAGACTTTCGGCTTTTAAATTGCATAAAAAGGGAATGAGTTGAATCATTTTCGTTCAATATTACCAAACATTACAAGCTGAAATAAAGCATGCTCACAAAGGCAAATACTGTAGATGTCACGTTTTGCAGCACGTGTAACTTTAAATAGCTCCTTTTTAACTTGATTATTCATTAGCTTGTAATAAAAAATAAAGTTGTCTGAATCTGAACAAATTATAAATTAATTTCATTTAGTCAGACTATTGAAAAAAATCACTGAATGTTGCCACAGAACCTCCAATTTACCTATACTGTACATGTAATCTTTGCCCATTAGCCACAAAAATAACAGCACATCAATTGCTTTTAACTCGGGACTATTTCTTTGCAGTTGAGTGTTTTTGCCCATGGGGTGGAAAATCCTTCAGGCAAGTCCTTGATCCTCTTTATCACTTCTCTTAGCCTCTCCAACCAGGTCTTATCTCCTCCAGGACAGTAATTAACAGGAATTACGCACAGCTCCTATCTGCCGAGCCCAACTTGTAACCGCAAGAGCCCTTTTCCCCATTTAGGGCCTGTCTGACAAAGATTATGTCTGAAGAGGAGTTCCTCAATCAGGAGGTGCCACACAACTGTTGTGCTTAGCTGCTAAGCTTGGCCACAGCATAGCTCACTTGTACAGATAAAGGCCAAACTGGGAGCTAAAATGAGCCGTCCGGCACTTTGAATCAACCGAAAAGTCTTTGAGACTTTTACCTCAGCTGTAAAATGATGCACAAAAGTTACGGAAGGGTATTGCTGTTATCCATGAAATAATATTTTTTGAGCTTATGTAGTAAAAACGTGATACGTATGTAGTAATAACATGATATTATGTAGTAAAAACGTGATATGTAGTAAAAACGTGATACGTATGTAGTAATAACGTGATACGTATGTAGTAATAACATGATATTATGTGGTAAATACGTGATATTATGTAATAAAAACGTGATACGTATGTAGTAAAAACATGATACGTATGTAGTAAAAACGTGATATTATGTAGTAAAAACGTGATACGTATGTAGTAAAAACATGATATTATGTAGCAAAAACGTGATATGTAGTAAAAACACTGTAGTATTACACTTTTATTAATTCATTTTATGCTTATGTTCATTGGGTGTTTGGTGTTTCAGGGGTGTTTGGTGTTTCAGTGTTGGTGTAAATTTTCATACTTTTATACTATTATGAAAAACTCAGGACAGTGTTACACTTTTACTATTTTATGCTTATGTTTATTAAATGTTTTAGTGTTTAGTGTTTAGATGGTTACTGTTGCACCGAGGGACTGAGAGAAACGCAATTTCGGTCCTGTGTATGTCCTGTACATATTGCAGTTCTGACAATAAAGTTGACTTTGACTTTGACTTTGAACATGATATTATGTAGTAAAAATGTGATATTATGAAGTAAAAACGTGATATGCTATTATCACGTTATTACTACATACTTATCAAATTTTTACTACATAAAATCACATTTTTACTACATAATATCACGTTTTTACTACATAATATCACGTTTTTACTACATAATATCACATTTTACTACATAATATCACGTTTTACTACATAATATCACATTAATACTACATACGCATCACATTTTTACTACATAAAATCACGTTTTTACTACCTAATATCACGTTTTTACTACAGAACATCACATTTTTACTACATACTATCACGTTTTTACTACATACTATCATGTTTTTACTACATGCGTATCACATTTTTACTACCTAATATCACGTTTTTACTACATAATATCACATTATTATAATACATATCACATTTTTACTACTGAAGAATTAGATACCTTTTAATACGATATTCTGATTGAACCTAAGATACAATTGTACTGTAAACAAAGTATTATCAATGTATTCACAAATGTTGGTTTGTGCAAACATGTTTACTGTGCAGCTTGGAAGCGGGTATTCCACACAAGTGGAACTGATATTTTGCAACAACACAGGGTAGGCCAAACAGGGATGTCTACATTCCTGGGGCCAAGCCCAGAAATCAAACTGAGTCACAGAACATCACAAAAATATAAAACACACACATAGTGACATTCTAAATACAGACCAACTGGTGCATACACATAAAAGTACATAAAGTCCACGGTACATACATATATAAACATATACATAATACATTAAACTCTTTATGTCTTAATGAAGACAAAGAGAAGTCACACACACACAAGAACGTAAAGAATCTTGCTGTAGCAGGACAGCATGAGACCTGGGGGTCGTTGTCCCGGCAACCAGGATTTTATCAGTAGAACAGCCAATCACACACCAGAAGAAGCCACATATCACACAACAGCTAGGGATATTTAGCATTCTCGGAGGACCTTCGGTGGGACAGGTCTGATATGCTCACAACTCCTTGTGCACAAAGAATTGTTCTATTTCTTGTTGTACATACTCTGACTATTCTGTTAACCTGTGCCTGTCAATAAATCTTTATCATTTTTCAAGAGACTCTGGTCATTGAACACCGTTGAAAATCCCTTCACTACATACGTATCACGTTGTTACTACATAATATCACGTTTTTACTACATAATATCACGTTTTTACTACATAATATCACGTTATTACTACATACGTATCACATTTTTACTACATAATATCTCATTTTTACTACATAATATCACGTTATTACTACATACGTATCACATTTTTACTACATAATATCTCATTTTTACTACATATCACGTTTTTACTACATAATATCACGTTTTTACTACATAATATCACGTTTTTACTACATAATATCACGTTTTTACTACATACGCATCACGTTTTTACTACATACGCATCACGTTTTTACTACATAAGCTCAAAAAATATTCCATGGATGACAGCAATACCCTTCCGTACAAAAGTATACTTTACACTTATCATCTGAAAAGTATTTAAATGTCAAGATGGACGATCACCCTGAACACATCTTTTTCTGTTTTTCTGAGCCTGCACATTCTAAATGTTTAACAGGATCCTTGAGAAAATCCTCCTCTCTGCTTCTGTTTCCCTGGCAACTGGCATGCATTGGAATTGATGACATCTCCCGATCGCCCACTTACTTTGCACTAAAAATGCTCCGCGAGTGAACTTCGGCAATGCCGCTTCCACTCACAGGAAGAGGATGCCACAAAGGAGAAGGCTGAAGACATTTGTTCTTAAGAAATCAGGACCATTTAAAGCAATGGTCACCTCCGACATTAAGTAGTGACACTTGTTAGTCAGTATAACTTTTAAGTATTCTAACATAGCAAGTCCTACTGTGTCTCCATATGCACGGTGCGCTGTGTGCCTATGGTGCATTGCATACTGCCTTTTATAAATACGACTCAGGCTCCCAGCATGAATCATTATCTATTTAACTCCTGCTGCTCGCTACAAACTTGTTATGAGACAGCGACACTCTGTCTTCATTCAAACCATTGAATTTAACAGTTTGCACATCCCTAACACCATCATTCTACCCCTTAATTAACATAGACGGGCAGCCAGATAGCTCTGAAGGCCAAAACCTGAAGCAGGACCACTTGCCGTCACCTTGTTACCACATAATTTGTTCAGATGAGGCCCCCGACACAGGCGAGAGGGAGGAAATGAATTCATAAAGGCAGCCTTGCCTCTCCTTCCTTTCCCAGCACCTCTCCACCCACACAGCTTTGCTTTAACCGTTGGTCCCGCACAACATATTCAGCACAATCACGCTGCGCGCACCACCAGCCCACTGCACGCTTCCCTCGGCTTCATTAAAACCGCACGCATGCACTCTGACACATTAACGCACGCATTCTGCAAGTGACCATTCAAATCTATTCATCAACCCTGAGGCTCATTTCATCTGCTCTTGCTTTCGCCGGAAGGTCTTGCAACCGAACAACAAATATGCAAACGCTGTCTGGTAAAGTCAACAGCATCGAGGCGTCCAAGGCGGCCTGTTTAACATTCACTCAAGTGCTATTCCCTTTGACAGCCGAAGAACTGCGGAGGACGGCCACTCCGTCAGAGAGCTGGGTGTCATGCATGTGCGCAAGAGGCAAGACACTGCGCTGTCATCCCAATTAGGCTGCTCCGGCACACACCAACTCCATTCTGTGGGATTGAAAGAGGTCAAGGAACATATAAGACAGGGCCATTTCCCTCAGCTCACCAAGCACACAGACTGGCCACGTTTGAATTCATTGACTGGCTCGAATAGAGACTGAAAGGCGAGGGGGTCTTTTGTGCTTAAGTCATTAGGAGAGGCTATGCACATAAAATCTCTGTGGGAAATCGTGCACACGTTGACCAATTAGAAAAAGGGGACAGTCCATTAACAGGACATAACTGTCACTTCTTTCTTTAAATATATTGTTCAAATCTTTTGGTTTGGGGGTTTTGTGGAAAGGTTATAAAATGACATACCTGTTGTAAAGTAATATCGATTTGTCCTGACTATATTAACAAGTTAACAGCTAGTTCAAATGTCTGTAACCTAAAAAAAGAAAAAAAAAGAAGTTAAATCCTCATGCAAATGCTTCGTTAATTTGTACGCTGGTCTTGAAGACAGTACCTCAGGGGTGTCCAGTCCTTGACTTCGAGGGCCACTATCCTGTATGTTTTAGAGATTGTTAAGAGGTTTCTCTTCAACATGTGTACGCGGACCTTGCAGAGGTGATTCAACCGTTGAATCATATGTTGGAGCAGGGAAACAAGTAAAACATGCAAGATAGTGGCACTATAGGACCAAAATTAGACACCCTTGCAGTATCTGCATGAATCATCATGAAATTATGTCTGGAGGCTTATTTTCAAGACAACGCAACCCTACCAATGTACAATGCCACGTTGACGCCGTCACTCAAGCACCAGACGCTTTGCTCTTGCCAATGCTTTATACAGGTACAATAATTACAGGTCAGCTAGCTCTGAGTCACTGTTCCACCGTGACCCACGCCAGAGCTCTCAATCGTCACTCTGCATGTAGCTCCAGCATAATCCCCTTGTGAATTTACAAATTTGTCTATTTTGTGTACTGTACTCTGCTTCTTTTTTATTATTATTTCATATGTATTTTTTTCTGTGTATTTAGAAAATGCTATTGGATTCCCCTGGGATTAATTAAGAAAGAATGAATAAATGTATGCATGTATCCATCCATCCATCCATCCATGCATGTATGCATGTATGCATGTATGCATGTATGCATGTATGTATGTATGTATGTATGCATGTATGCATGTATGCATGTATGCATGTATGCATGTATGCATGTATGTATGTATGTATGTACTATCTATCTATCGATCGATCGATCTATCTATCTATCTATCTATCTATCTATCCATCTATCTATCCATCTATCCATCTATCCATCTATCCATCCATCCATCCATCCATCCATCCATCCATCCATCTATCTATGTATGTATATATCCATCTATCTATGTATGTATCTATCCATATATCTACCTATGTATGTATCTATCCATCTACTGTATCTATGTATGTATCTATCCATTTAATGTATCTATGTTTGTATGTATCTATCCATCTATCATGTATGTATCTATCCATCTACCTATGTATGCATCTATCCACCCATCTATGTATGTAGTATGTATCTATCCATCTATCTATGTAGTATGTATCTATCCATCTATCTATGTATGTATCTATCCATCTATCTATGTATGTATCTATCCATCCATCTATGTATGTATCTATCCATCTATCTATGTATGTATCTATCCATCTATCTATGTATGTATCTATCCATCTATCTATGTATGTATCTATCCATATACCTATGTATGTATCTATCCATCTACCTATGTATGTATCTATCCATCTATCTATGTAGTATGTATCTATCCATCTACAGTATATATGTAGTATGTATCTATCATCTATCTATGTAGTATGTATCTATCCATCTATCTATGTAGTATGTATCTATCCATCTATCTATGTAGTATGTATCTATCCATCTATCTATGTATGTATGTATCTATCCATCTATCTATGTATGTATGTATCTATCCTTCTATCTATGTATGTATATATATATA
>JBBPBX010020225.1:21948-35863 GCA_038048925.1 Garcialebias charrua | reverse complement strand
CATATGCACATACATGTATACTGTATATTATACTAATCCTTATGTATTATGTCCATTACTTTAACTACCGGTAAATGAAGGATTGTGTCTTCATCATTTGGATCTTTGTCTGCTCTCTGTCATACCTACAACAATACAATCCCTTCTCCCTGAGAGCTGCAGTTTCGCCTCTATTCACATTCAGAGCAGCAACATGATGGCTGAAGCGCAGCGAGCTGGAAGTGTTTGTGAAGACAAGATGATTGCAGCTTCTGCAGACTGGCAGCTCGTGATGAATACTTGAAGCATTTTCACACCTTGCAGACGCTCCGAATATTACATTATCGGAAATCAAAGGAGAACTACATGCTGCAGAAATATCAGACACAAGAACCAGATTACAGAAGGTACAATCCTGATTTGATGTCAGTAAAATAAATGATCGTTAATTACTATTACAGTATTATGATGATTTTTTACAATTAAAAAGCTTAGTATTGCTTAAAGAAATTCCTATTGCCTGCCTCTTTTCATAGTACAATAACTTTTTTTTTGTTGAGAAATGATAGAGATCAAAGTCAAAGTCAAAGTCAACTTTATTGTCAGATCTGCAATATGTACTGTACAGGACATACACAGGACCGAAATTGCGTTTCTCTCAGTCCCTCGGTGCAACAGTAAACATCTAAACATTGAAACACTGAAACATATAATAATTGACATAAGCATAAAATAGTAAAACTAACACTGTCCTGAGTTTTTTGCATAGTGGAATAAGAGTATGAAAATTTACACCAACTCTAAAACTAAAACATTAAACATTTAATGAACATAATACTGTCCTGAGTTTTTGCATACTAGTATAAAAAAAGAGTATAAAAAGTATAACTAAAATAAACTAAAGGTTTCTAGCATTGACATTTGCAAAGTGGCAAAGCAGCGTATGAGTTAATGTACACAGTATATGTATGAGGTAGTAGTTGATGTTGTTATAGAGGCAAAAAGTGGCATATGCAGTAAGGCACATTGGGCATCCCTAAATAAGACCGTTCAGAGCACACTGTATATGTATCAGCAGTGGTGTAGATATTAGAGTAGTGTAAATGTAAACAGTAGTAATTACATGTAAGCAGTAGTAATAAAAGTAAACAGTATTAATAAATGTAAACAGAGAATGTAAACAGTATTATGATTATAGGCAGTGATGTGAGATGCAGCGGTTGTTGACATTATGGGTGATCTAAGGCTCACAAATTGCCAGATTTACATTGTGAGTGGCTCTTAACCACACCAATTGTTTAGCTCAATATTTGTTAAGTTGACTAGTTGGTGGGGCTGTGGAGGCCATCTTGAATTAGACTCAAAGTTAATTGGTTGTAGATATACATCCAATGAAAACTTGCAGAATTTTAAACAAACCTTGTGCAATCTGTTAGTGCTCATATTATGTGCTGAGGATAACTTTCAGCTACTACCTCATCAAAGTTTAGGTGAATTGCTGTAAAATTAGCTAAGTTAGAGCCATTTTTGGCAGCCATCTTGAATCGTGTCAACATCCAATGATCATTTTACGCGTTTCAATAAAACGTATCCTGTGAGTACAGTACAGAGATATTTTGTTAACAGATGCATGCGCCCACGGACAGACACAGACAACAAGATCACAAAATAGTTTTCCACTTGAACATAACTGGTCAGCCAAAATATGTTGTTGGCCTGAAGTTTTTATTGTTGATTCTGGAAACAAACAAACGAATGAGGCCTGATCGAGTCTTCCCGATAATGATGTTATTATTTCTGTATCGTCGCTGACGGATCAATGACGGTGCTGTCGACCGCTGCAGCTCGGCCAGAATCAGACACACGACCGTGGCTCACATGAGGTCAGAAGAGCCAGAACCCGTTGGTGATCATCAATGAGAAGTGCTGGACTCAACAAGCAAATATCCTGTGACCCTCTGAATGAGCCTTCCACCTCCTAGGTCCCACAGCCAGTCTCATGTGTCTCCTGGACCATCAAACCACTGATCCATCAGACCAGGAGGCTGCAGACACACACGTCTTCATACACTGGCCTTTTATTTACTCAGATTATTAATCACTCTGTCCATGGAGTGCAGAGAGAAAGCATCTTTATGTTTTCCTGCTGCTGCTGCTGGGTACGTCCGGTCCAAAGGAACAGAAGAGCTGCCGTCTGAGACGTCACGAGAATGACTGAGTGTTTCTTCACTTTTAGAAATCAGTTCTAGAGCTTAGAGAAAATATTTCAGCTTTTAGTGTAGTGGACGTCTGTGCTGAATGAAAACCTTTTAGACTGCTTTCTAATGAGCTTTGCTTAGCAAGGTTTGTTTGCTGTAATTTAACTGGTTTGTTTATCTCACCAGTGACTCTTCCACCTGAACAATACTGTATGCTGCTATATATGTTTTTTTTTTACCAAACAGGGTTTCTGATATGTGTAAAAAAACAAACTCTGAATAATCCGCTCATTCTCAATCAGTTCATCTGGACAGATGGTTGGTCCACATAAGTTGCTTACTTGGTGGGTTAACTTCAGTGTGCTTTGGACTACTCTGACTGAGGAAGCCCTCTGGAGTGAGGGTGAAACGTTTCTGCTAAAAAGAAACTGTCCAGATGAACTGATTGAGAATGAGCGGATTTGATACCTGGACTATTGAGAATTAACTTTCTAAACTCTGAATAAGTTCTTGGTAAATGTGGAAATGAAACATTGAGTGTTTCCCAGACTGGAGCCGGGCCTCTCCACAGGGTGGAAGATAAATGTGAGCTCTGATTAATGGAGGAAGGAAAGGAGAAATGCTGCGACGTCTCATCTCACACGTCTATTGAAATGCAAAAACCTTTGGATCAACTTCTGTGTATACAGTAATTTCTTCCTTTGAGATCGAAGGCAAACTCATATGTTTTTGAATGTTGCATGTTGCTTTCTTTCCAATCGGAGGCAATGTGTTCAACATAACGGTACTTCTTCCAGCTATTTAACAGTTAAAAATGGTGTACCACAAGGCTCAGTTTTAGGACCCACTCTCTTTACAATCTACATAGCTAATGTAGGTCACTGCATCCCTGATGCATCCTTACATTTCTATGCTGATGATACAGTTGTTTACTGCCGAGCTAAAACAGTTGCTAAGGCTTTCCTGTTACTGCAATCTGCTTTTGACATCATCCAGTCAGATTTGTTCCGTCTCAAACTTGTCCTAAATGCTGATAAAACAAAAGGGATGTTTTTTTCAAATAGGAAGGCGGTTCCAGCAGATCCTCCTCTGATTTTATCTTCAAATGGTGTCCCTATTGAGTTTGTTGATTCCTATAAATATCTGGGTATCCTGATCGATTCACATCTCTCTTTTAAACTCCACGTGGAAAACCTAGTGAAGAAACTGAAAGTTAAACTGGGTTTCTTTTTCAGAAACAGATCATGTCTATCACTGAATGTCAGGAAACGCCTTGTGTCTGTGACTTTCCTTCCCTCCATTGATTACGGTGACATTCTCTACATGAATGCTCCTACAAGCACCCTGCGGATGTTGGATGTTGTCTATCATGGTGCACTAAGATTCATAACTGGTTGTGATTATCGTACCCACCACTGCACCCTGTATTCACTGGTTAACTGGACATCATTAACCTCACGCAGACTCTTCCACTGGTACATTTTCATCTTTAAATCACTTCTTGGTCTGCTGCCCTCATACATCTCCTCCTACATGTCTTTGCGTGAGTGCAGCTACAGTGTGCGCTCTCAGGACATGATTACCTGCAGTGTTCCGTCAGTGAGGACTGAACTTGGAAAAAGGGCCTTCTCCTACTCCGCTCCTGCTTCATGGAATATCTTACAAAAAGATCTGAAGCTCTCGACCTTGACTTCTCTAAATGGTTTTCAGAATCTGTTGGAATCCTGGCAAAAACCAATGCAGATTTGTTCCTGTCTTTGATTTTATACGTCTACCTTATAATGTTTTGCTAGTTTTTTGATACTTTGTTAAAAAAAAAAAAAAAAAACTTTCTTTTGTTTTTTTCTCTCTTTTGTTTTCTATTGTTTATTGTTTGTTTGTTTATTGTTTATTGTTTAAGGAAATTCTACCACTGCTGTTCATTGTTCTTTAGTTTTAGCAGGTCGCTTTCGTAAATGAGCCCTTGAGGTTCAAAAGATTTACTTGACTAAATAAAGGTTGAATGAATTCACATGAACAGATTATTTTTAAGGCGTAAACGGATTTTTGTTTCTCGTCGGAGCATCAGTAGAAGGAAATCAAACACTAAAGCAGGAGAGGAGGGTGCAAGAATTGCCATCAAAAGGTAGTACAGTTAAAGTATGAAATGACATAAAAATAAGAGATGGGCCACTTTCTCAGAACTGAACTAATTATAATACGTAGCTACAATAAAATTGTGAGTTACATTAAAGTACATTAATCAATAATTTGACAATCTATAATCCCTAAAATAAAAAGTTGAACTCTACTGCAATTTATTTCAAGCTGAAGCTTTAAAAAATATTTAAAAAGGAAAAGAAAATGTCTCGTGAAAGGGTGCACTTTTACAGGTTTTTACTTTGAGGTGTGCAATGAAGAAAGAAAGAAAAAAGGTACCGTATTTTCTGGACTATAAGCCACACTTCTTTTCATAGTTTGGCCAGTCCTGCGACTTATGTACGTTTTGGTTTTTCCTATTCATGATGGACTGACGTGTTAAATGTTCATTCATGCTGACATGATCCAAAGAGTTCCGCCATGAGAGGGTCCTCTAGGCTTTTGACAACTACTGTATATGTTGTTCCTCTTCTGCTACCCTCCACCCCCACCCTCACCCTCCCCACACACACACAAACATTCACTTATCAGAGTCAGAGTCAGAGAGTCTTTATTGTCATTTGCACCGCATGTGGTACATGTGATGAAAACGAGATTATGTACACGGGGTCCCAGTTACATCCAACAACAAATGCAAGAGAAAAACAGTAATAACATCTAGAATTAACTAAGAAAAACATCAACTAGTAATACACTAAGCCCTAATATAGTGGAAAAACATCATTATAAACAGCAGCACGAACATGAGTCTGTATGAGCAGATGGTCACAGATGAACACAGCAACAAGAAAACAGATCAGCATCAGCATGATGTGATATTTTGCCGTGATTATTCTTATTATTTATTTATTCATGAGTCTAACAGCCTCAGGGTAGAAGCTGTTCCTCAGTCTAGTGGTTCTACATTTGATGCTCCTCAACCTCAACCTTATGAGACTACCTGTACAGAGTAAAACTTAACACAAGTAAAATGTCCCCAAAGGTCATGTGGAATGAGATTGATGAATTTACTTGTAAATTGCTTGTTATGTTCAGGACCTGTTCAGGATCCCAGGTATGTTCTATGTGTTAGATTAAATGTCTGTTCTTGCTCTTTGTGAAATACATTTCTAAATAAATGTGACTTGTACTCCGAAGCGACTTATATTATTTTTTCCTCTTCATGAGGCTTTTATTTTATTTTTTTACTGATGCGACCTACAAAGTATACTCCGGAGCGACTTATAGTCTGGAAAATGCGGTGTTATGAAGCAACGATCCAACTTACTAACATATAAAAAGTTTTTTACAGGTAGAATTACATTTTTGTACAACAGGCTGCTGATTCTTATCTGTAGATTTATAAAAACATCCATCCATTATCTCACTTCTTCTTTTTCAGGTCGCGGGGGTCACTGGTGCAAGAGGTGGGGGACACCCTGGACGTGTCTCCAGTCCATCACAGGGACACATAGAGACAGACAACCATTCACTCTCTCACTCACACCTAGGGACAATTCAGAGTTACCAGTCAGCCTAACATGCATGTTTTTGGTCTGTGGGAGGAAACTGGAGTACCTGGATAACACTCAAGCATACATGGAGAGAACATGCAAACTCCACCCAGAAAGACCAGGAGGCAAACATGCAACATTTTCACTGTGAGGCCACAGCTCTAACTACTGCATGACCCATTCTGGCTATTTTAATAAAATATTTGTGCAGTTTATTTCCAGCATTGTGTTTCTTACTGTCAATGACGTTAGTCTTCTCTGAAGTCCTGTACTGTAATCTTTCAGAGTGTCTCTGTTCATATTTTTAGCTGCCTCACCCTGTCGGTTCACAACTTTTAGCTGCTAAGAACCCTTCTTGCTGCCACCTGGTTGTAAAACAAAAGCCTTTCTGTTGCAGCTTGTCAATAATTAACCAGCTCGCTGGAGGCAGTCACTCCTCTCGTGTTCCTTTACCGTGGACGCTCGCTGCACCAGTAGGCGTTAGCTCACAGTGACTGGTATAATTTCCTGCAGAGGAAAAAATAAACATCATAACCACATGTTTCTGCTTCTTCCTGGAGGGTTTCTGGTGAACGACTCATGCGGTCAGAAGTTCCACTGAATGAAACCGCAGTTGCGTCCCACAGCCTCCAGGTGAGCAGCACATCGAGGGTGGAGACGGCCCCACGGTCACAGCACCACAGAATGAATGGATCAATAATTCAAACACGTCTGGGTTGATCTATTTAACCCTCCTATAGGTCCAACCCAGTAAACCCTCTCTTTGTTTGCCTTCAGCGTCAATCATTTGGCAGCCAAACGCACAAACACCTCAGAGATCCGGTTCTGTTTAGACAAGACAAAACACTGCGCTCAGGTAAGAACTGTTAGTTTCACTGCTGACGCTGTGGCGTCTGCAGCATTCATGAACGTTCAGAGAACAACACTGAAATGATCTCAGATATCACAAAATCCTATCAGAGCGGGTCAGAGGTCCGTTCAGCTCGGCTGCCGGGGAGAATGGAGACATGTTGAGGAAAGCAGTCAATATTAGTTCAAGTTCAAGTCAAGCTTATTGCCATTCGCATCACATGTGGTACGTGAGGTGGAACGAAATTATGTACTCAAGGTCCCAGCTACACCCAAAAAAAGTGTAAAAAGAAACAGTATACAGTATAAGGATCTATAAGATATACCGTATTTTCCGGACTAAAGGTCGCACCTTTTTGCCTAATTTGCATGCCCTGCGACTTATAGAGAGGTGAGACTTGTTTATGGATTTTCCCCCATATTTTTAGACCAATTTTTGGCTCAGATATGACCGTTTTTCCATTTTGGCAAAAATGGTGCAGTACCACCTTTGTCCGCTAGGGTACACCAACCGTTCCCACCTCATGTGTCCGACGAGAGCCTCCTCTGGACGGACTCAGTCTGTCGCAGCCCGGCCTCCTGCTCTGGAGGTATGAACTAGCTACTTTGCTGTTAGCTCAGTGTTTGTTAGCAAAATAGGTCAAGAACCACAGGACAGATTTTGATCAAACTTACAGAACGTAATCACTAGATGGATATTTACAACTGATTAGCTTTATGAGATGTTTGAGATAAAATTCGATGTTTTATAGACGTAAATGTGTCGCGGTTAGCTTAGTTGATTTTTCCTTGTACGTTTGAGCAAATAGCTCATAAACCACACAGCAGATTTTTTTTCAAACTTACAGAAAGTAATCACTAGATGTACATTTACAAACTGTTAGCTGTTGGAGTTATTTGAGATAAAATTTGATGTTTTATAGACGTAAATGTGTTGCGGTTAGCTTCGTTGTTTTTCCTTGTACTTTTTCAAAGCGAAAAAATTTAAATCCAGCAGATTTGACCATTACGTGAATTTATTAAGGAACGGTTAAGCTAAGACACATGTTTGCTATAATTTTCAGCAGACAAATAATTGTTTTTACCGTGTTAATCTTGTGAAAAGTCCTTCCGTGCATGCTTCTGTGGTCGTCATTTTCAGCAGGGCAAATGACGCGCTGACGCGTCGCGTAGCGGTGACGCATAATAGATGCGACTTATATAAAGGTGCAACCTGTTTATGGATTTTTCCAATTTATTGACAATAATTGGACAAAGCGACTTATATAAAGGTGCGATCTGTAGTCCAGAAAATACTGTACACTAAACGGTATGCTAAAAGATCTAAGATATATGCTATACACTAATGTAAAACAATACGGCCTATCAACGTATTAGCCCAGGGCTATTCTACTGGTGGCCTGCAGGCCGGAAATGGTCCGCGGCTGACTTCAATCTGGCCCACTTCATAAAATAAAATAATAATTTTGTTGTTGTTGTTGTTGTTCTGGGTTCGGGTTCTGTTTATTGCATTTATGATTCAATGCAATAAAATAAACAAATGTAAAAGGTAAAATATAATTGTAAACTTTGGTTTATTTACATAATGATTTTAATCGCTGGATATCCAGCTGTTGGCTTACAGAAACTGTGCAGCCCACCCGCCTCGAGCAATTTTGTTGAATATCCCTGTATTAGTGCATTAGCATTCCTATTCATTTATTTTTGGTTATTATACACAAGTTTTTTTATAAAGATATTAAACACCAGAGCTCAGCTATGAGCATGTTTTCTTAAAAATATATCAGCAATATTGTGAACTCTGATGTGTTGACAGCCTGGAGTGGTCCTTTAATTGTGGACCTTAACTGTCTTTGCCTTTAAGTTGGAGTAGATTCTTCATCATCCCAGATATGTCAATCCTAAGAAGTTTACCAGAAGGCAACTAGACATCTTCTGATGCCTTGAAGACGTTTCACCTCTCATCCAAAATGCTTCATCAGTTTTGATCCAGGTTTGGTTGTTCCAGGCTCACAAACACAAAATGTTTTTGCATTAGTTACTGCATATTTCTTGATTGTAGGTTTTCGGCGTCTCTGGATCAACATTTTTTGTGTTGTGGTGGTCTTAGGGCTCCTTTTTTCTTCAAGACTGCAGTGACCTAAAGCCCAAATGAGCTGCTGTTCACTGAGGCGCAATTCAGTTTGCAGCAAGCAAGTTTTTATATTTTAAAAACACTTTGCCTTTGCTCAAATATATGTCCTTGCATGGTTTTCAGGTCTTTCAAACACTGTAATGTTTATTTTAGTATATTGTTTACATAATGTCTTATTACAAGGACATGAAGCAGAAACAGTCTGTATAAACTTTTGAAATAATGTATAAGTCTGATTGTACTTAAGTCTTAGACTTCTTTTGTACTTTTGAGTATAAGCCAAGTATACTTCCCTATTCTATTCTTAATAGTATCTAATGTAGTTTATAAAAACTAAACTTCAAGTACACAGCCTTATTTTAAAGTATAAAATAAGTATACTCTTATACGTAAATAAACTTCTTTTTAGTCAGATAAGTACCTAAAGTATACTTGAAGTATACTTTAATATACTACTTTTTGCTAAGAGTAGTGGTAGCACTTCCTGTGAGGCATGGGGGCCTTCCTGTTGGATGAACTGATTGTTTAACGGAATAGAGATCCACTTTGGTCTTGGCCCCTCTCAGGCCTTGAACTCATCAAACCAATCAGATTTTAAATATCTAACCTGAGGCCATTCAAAGAACTACCTACAGCAGGTAAGATACTACTTGTTCCTGACCTTTCCATAGAAGCCCACTTAAAGAGATATTCCTAGCGAGTTACTTGTGAAACACAGTTGTTAAATCTAAGACAGAACACAGCTCTGTCTCTCCAGGAATTTGAATCAGACTGTGTTTTTACATGAGGTATGCAGGCAGGAATGAAAAGAACAAGGTTGGTGTTTCTCCGCAGAATAAAAGCATGTAAATGTACTGATTTTAAAACAGTACATGCGCCTGGCAACACTTTTTATTCATGTTACTTTTCAGCAGCCAACTCTAGAGGCTCTCAGTGTTTGGCAGGTGTTCATCTCAGACACTGAGATGATTTGGAAATGGGACTGAGTGAGCATTTACTTTATCTATCTATCTATCTATCTATCTATCTATCTATCTATCTATCTATCTATCTATCTATCTGTCTATCTATCTATCTATCTATCTATCTATCTATCTATCTATCTATATATATATATATATATATATATATATATTTATATATATATATATATATATATATATATATATATATATATATATATATATATATATATATATATATATATATATATATATATATATATATATATATATATATATATATATATATATATATATATATATATATATATATATATATATATATATATATATATATATATATATATATATATATATATATATATATATATATATATATATATATATATATATATATATATATATATATATATATATATAATATATATATTATATATATATATATATATATATATATATATATATATATATATATATATATAATGTGTGTGTGCACATTTAAATGCATCCTCCACACAAAAAGGAAGGGAGGACAAACACTTTGTCTCGGGAAGATTGAGGTGAGTGAGCAGTCAGCACTTTAACACAAAAAGGAGCGACAAAGCCAACGTGTTTGACAAGATGCTGCTGTCCTGCTGTGTGTTTCAAACTAAAACAACATCCTGTTTTCCTGCATCTACAGAGTGATTCAGCCAGACCAAATTCACTTCGTCCCTTTGGGTTTTTCTGTAGCAACCATCTGGTAACGCCTACGGACCAACAGTTCCCAATATACACCAACACACACACTATTTATACACATACATACACACAGATTGTCTGTCTACCTCTGTTACATATATAACTGAGGCATTTTAACACCCAAACTCATGGAGTGATCACTTGAGACTAAACGTCACTGGAGCATCGAGCGTGATAAACTCAACACTTTGGAAGAAGAAGAAGAGTGCGATCAGGTAAAAACGTCCGACCCAACCTGCCTGAACGGTTTTGTTTCATCAGACAGTCTGACAGCATCAAACATCTTAAATCATCAGCTGCAGAATCACTTTCAGATGACTCTGTGAGACCTCAGCAATGGATCTCACTGCTCCTGGATCCAAACCCAATGATGGAAATTATTTTTGCCAACTGTGGGTAAAAATACGCTCACTGCACCCACTCACACGTTCACTCTCCCTGGCTGCTGATTCATGTTAAAAGCACCGGCAGTCCAGCGCTGACACCCACAACTGTGCAAAAACATTGAAGTGCCACTCAAACATGGACTCTGAGCAACTGAGCCCACGCACTCTGCAGCCGACACGATATCGGGCTTTATAAACAGTCACATAAATGGGGAATAAAATCAGTTTGATTAGGTACACTTTAATGGGAACTGTATCCAAAGCGTGGGCACAATCACGTGTGATTTGCTGCTGTTCACCAGGTGTGGTTTCTATTAGTTTTGTTGAACAGTGACAGAGTAGAGACCCACAGATTACAGTTTTCATTGGTGAGTTTTTAGTTTTTGTTTTTGTACAATTCTGACTTCTCCATTGGCTCCTTGTCAAATTCAGAAAAGTCTTTACCATTTTATTTCTAACATACAACGCTTTCAACAAGCAGGCTCCATGTTACCGTACGTTAAAGCTTTTGTTGTTCCATATTTTCTAACAGAACACGGTTCTCAGACTGCAGGTTTACTTGTGGTTCCTAGAGTTTCAAAAGGTAGAACAGGTCGCAGAGCTTGTTGTTGTCAGGTTCTTCTCCATCCATCAACCATCCATCAATCAATCCATCCATCAGTCTTCTATTCTCTTGCCTTTAACACTATGTGATTTGTTTTGATCCTCTCTGTAATATACACTGTTCACCATGTTATTTAGTTTCTGTTGCTATTTCTATCTATATTTTGTTTTTTTGTTTTCCTGTCTGCTTTGCTTGTTTGTTTCTATTGTACAGGACTTTGATTGGCCTTGTGTGTTTAAGTGCTCTATAAATAAAGTGGTATGGTATGGTATCAATCAATCCATCCATCAATCAATAAGGACCATAGAAACTACACCTGGACCACAGAAACTTTATCTGGACAATATAAACTACACCTGGACCACAGAAACTACACCTGGACCATAACAACTACGCCTTGAACAAAGAAACTACACCTGGACAATAGAAAATACACCTGGACCATAGAAACTACACTGGACCATAGAAACTACACCTGGAGCATATAAACTACACCTGGACCACAAAAAATACACCTGGACCATAACAACTACACCTGGACTACAGAAACTTTTTATGGACCATATAAACTACACCTAGACCATAGAAACTACACCTGGGCCACAGAAACTACACCTGGACCATAGAAACTACACCTGGATGATAGAAACTACACCTGGACCACATAAACTACAACTGGATCATAGAAACTACACCTGGACCATAGAAACTACACCTGGAGGACCATAGAAACTACATCTAGACCATAGAAACTACACCTGGACCATAATAAATACACCTGGACCACAGAAACTAAACCTGGACCATAATAACTACACCTGGACTACAGAAACTTTATCTGGACCATAGAAACTACACCTGGACCATGAACTACACCTGGACCATAATAACTACACCTGGACTGCAGAAACTTTATCTGGACCATAGAAACTACACCTGGACCAATGAACTACACCTGGAACATAATAACTACACCTGGGCCAAATAATCTACACCTGGACCATATAAACTACACCTGGACCATATAAACTACACCTGGATCATATAAACTTCACATGGACCATATAAACTACACCTGGACCATAGAAACTACACCTGGACCATAGAAACTACACCTGGACCATATAAACTACACCTGGATCATAGATCCTACACTCTAAGAAGTGTATTTGGGCTGTAGTTCTTGTTGTCGATTTATTAACATTGATCTGACCTAATTCTTTTGATTTAGTTAAAACAATGTACTTTCATGGGCTCAATTAACTTAGAAGTCCTTCATATTTATCAGAAGTAAATATTTCACTGTGAGTCCAAGTGAAACAGTTAGTTTCTTGCGGCTGTGTCATCCTGCGTCTGACGTCATGACGTACATTTTCACAGAGCCGAGCGCACATGCAATCGGCAGCCATTTTTCTCCCGCATCATCTGAGGAAGACGTTCAGAGTAAGTTATTTATTATGGCAGTTATCTTTTAAAATGAAAAGGGTTCCCTTTTTAAGTATGATTAAACGCACAAGTTAGTTTTCTAGTTATATATATTGTTAATAGTCCCGCGGCGTGAGCGCAGAGTGCTACGTTACTGCTACTATGCTAGGCTAGGTCCTAGTCACACTTGTCCTGACTGCGTTGTCCGGTAAGAAAATATGATACTGTGTTGTAGGCATGTAACGGTACAAGTGGGTGTACCGAACCGTTTTGGTACAGCACGTTCGGTTCGGTCCATCTGCGTACCGTTTCGGTTATTTTTTCATTCATTGAACGTTATTAACGGGAGATTATATGCACCGCGGAACTAAATTTCCTGGCCGCGTTTCAGCACGGAGCTATTATCGCGTAGCACGCGAAGCACATGCAGCATTTAGCCGTTAGCATGTCGTGTACTGTCTCCTGTTTGGAAACGTAATGGCTTTTTTGACGAGCGCACATCCAAAGCTGAGTGGACGTTGTTTTACAAGACTGGATCTGCAGCAACACGTCTAACGTGAACGCGCTGGAAACGACGTCACCCGAACGTGAACGAAGAAAAGCAGCTGTTACTGAAACTGCGCTACAACAACAGCAGCAATAACACAAACTGTATGAGTTTTTAAAGATCTGGATCTAAGTCTGAATGTTATTTATGCGCAAGCTTTAGAGTTACTGAGCGTTGCTATGAGACATCAATCACGTCAACACTTCAGTCAAAAAGTTCAGCTCTTAAAAAACTAAACTCCATCGGCTGCCTTTTACAAAAAAAATATAATTGTGAAGTGATTAATGTTTGTAAGAAGAACATTGAGTTAACATCACCTCTCTTCCCTCAGGCCTGGACCCTGGACCCAACCATTATTGATACACAAGGTGAGCCATACAGTATTTGCTTTATAAGTAAGTAGCTAATATAAGTATTCTGTACCAGTGGCGGCTCCAGAGATATTTTTCTGCAGGTGC
>JBBPBX010020224.1:20370-43590 GCA_038048925.1 Garcialebias charrua | reverse complement strand
GCAAAATATCACATCATGCTGATGCTGATCTGTTTTCTTGTTGCTGTGTTCATCTGTGACCATCTGCTCATACAGACTCATGTTCGTGCTGCTGTTTATAATGATGTTTTTCCACTACATTAGGGCTTAGTGTATTACTAGTTGATGTTTCTCTTAGTTAATTCTAGATGTTATTACTGTTTTTCTCTTGCATTTGTTGTTGGATGTAACTGGGACCCCGTGTACATAATCTCGTTTTCATCACATGTACCACATGCGGTGCAAATGACAATAAAGACTCTCTGACTCTGACTCTGACTCTCTCTCTAAATGTGGTTAGCTTGCTGCTTGTCGGATGAAGAGGGATTTGCCAAAACCCTGAAGCAGCATCCAGTGATGTAAATGTGGTGGCTCCACTTAGCTTTGCAGTGATTTCTTCAGTGGTTTGGAGAACATATCTCTCTCTCTTTACTGCCTCGTTTAGCCTTTTCAGATCAACGCAGATGTGCACTTTGCCATTTCGTCTTGGGACTGGCACCATAGGTGCGCACCAATCAGTTGGTTCTGTCACCTTTTCGATCACACCATTCTCCTCCATGCGTATTTTCTTCTCTTACTTTCTCGATGAGAGGTAGGGGAACTCTGCGGGCCGTGTGTACAGCATATGGCTCTGTGTTATCATTTAGCTGTATTTTTACGGGCTCTGTCTTAAGAGTCCCATGTTCACCAAATGCGGTGTGCACTTCCTCGATGCGTTTAACTAGTCCCATTGTACACGCTGTGTCTCTGCCTAGCAGGCTGTTAGCTGTGTGACTATGGATCACATACACTGGGAATGAGTAGTGCTTCTCCTTGTATTTTGTACTGGCCTGAAACTTCCCCATACAGTTGAGCTGACCACCTGGGCTGTTTATTGGAGGAATGTTTGACTGAATCAGTTTTTGCTCAGGGACTAATGTGTTAAATGTCTCTCTGTCCATGATGTTTAAATCTGCCCCTGTATCAATTTTAAAGGTAACAGGTGTTGCACCAATCAGAATTTGTACAGACCATTGATCTCTCTCTCTATTAGCGTCTGTGACTGCCCCGAGGAAGTATGGTGTTTGTGAAACTGGATCTGTCTCTGTCACTTCCCTGATTGATCTGCTGTGGCACATTATTTCCCAGTGACCCACCTTTTTGCATTTATTGCAGGTTGATCTCTTAGCTGGGCATTTATCTTGGTCTTTATGCTTTATTTTGCCACATCTTCCACATTTTGGTTCTGTTGTTCGATCTCCACTTTCCCTCTTTTTGTTTTTCCATTGTGGACGTCCCCTGTATGATTTAGCTTGTGCGATCTCCTGTACTGCTGCACACGCCTCACTCTGCTGGGACATCTGCCTGGACACCTCCTCGGACTGGCGCACAGCTTGAATAGTTTGGGCTAACGTGAGTGTTGACTCTAGCTGCAGTTTACGTGACAGCTCTTTGTCATTAATGCCCACTACTATGCGGTCTCTAATGTGCTCCTCTCTGTGTGTCCCAAAGTCACAATGTTCAGATAGGTCATACAAGGCTCTGATAAACGTTTCAACGTTCTCACCGGGCCGTTGCACTCTCTGGTGGAAACATGCGCGCTCGTGAATTACGTTCCTTTTGGGGTAGAATTACTCCTCGTATTTTCCTAACACGACGTCAAATTTATTTTGATCATCCTCCTCCTCAAAAGTGAAAGCCTTAAAAATGTTTTCAGCCTCCGGGCCCATGGCGTATATTAAAGAATTGTAATGATTTCTAGGTAACCCAGTTTGTAACGAGACCCAGAACGACACAAGGCACGAGAGTACAAAAGAACAGTATTTATTATTTACAGTGGTTTAAAGTACAACGTGGTTCATCTGGAATCCCTGGAGGAGGAAGGAGGAAGCAGAACGTCAGAAGGAGTAGGCCCAGGGGCTGTTGTGAATGTTGGTTTTCAAATGTTTGTTTGTTCTTACAGATGATGAAGGGAGATGGGTTCCATGAACATCCAATAACTCCAATTGATTCCAGAGGGCAAAGAAGGCAGGCAAGTGGCTGGAGGGCACGGCACGAGGAACAGGATCCAAAATCAGACGCGATGACATAAACAAGAATCAATGCTTCAGCGATGAGTAGTACTCGACTGCAGCCTTAAATAGGAGTGTAGCTCATCAGGTGGATGACCGTCAGCTGAGGGTGATTGGCGGCCATCTTGGAGCTGCAGAGAGTGCCACTCTTACAGTACCCCCCCCTCAAGGGTCGCCTCCTGGCGACCGGAAGCGCTTCTCAGGGTGAGCCTTGAAGAACGAGGTGATCAAACTAGGGTCCAAGATGAAAGAGCGTGGAATCCAAGAACGCTCCTCAGGACCATAGCCCTCCCAATCCACCAGGTACTGAAAACCCCTCCCCCGGCGACGGACATCCAGAATGGCGCGCACCGTGTACGCCGGATGGTTGTCGATGAGACGGGCCGGAGGAGGCAGGTCGGCAGGCGGGCACAGAGGACTCACAGAAACAGGCTTGAGCTGAGAAACATGGAACGTCGGGTGAACCCTCATGGAGTCAGGAAGCCGGAGACGCACCGCAGATGGGTTGATGATCTTGACCACCGGAAATGGCCCGATGAAACGAGGGGCCAGTTTCCTGGGGGTGTCCTTCAGGGTGATGTTCCTGGTGGAAAGCCAAACCCTTTGACCCACCGTATAAGAAGGAGCCGAAGAACGATGACGGTCTGCAAACTTCTTGTTCTGGTCAGCCGTGCGGAGAAGCGCCGCCTTCGCCTGACGCCAAACGCGTCGACAGCGGCGAAAATGGTGCTGCACAGAAGGCACCGAGATGTCCGTCTCCTGGCTGGGGAAGAGAGGAGGTAAGTAACCCAGGGAAGCCTCGAAAGGTGACATACCAGTGGCCGCAGATCTGTGGGCGTTGTGGGCATACTCCACCCAAACCAGATGTTGACTCCAGGCAGACGGGTTACATTCCACAAGACATCTCAGAGTGGACTCGAGTTCTTGATTACAACGTTCTGCCTGGCCGTTAGATTGTGGGTGATAGCCCGAGGTGAGGCTGGTGGATGCCCCTAAGGAGGAACAAAAACAGCGCCAAACCTGGGAGATGAATTGGGGACCTCTGTCCGACACCACGTCAGAGGGGATGCCGTGGATACGGAAAACGTGTTGTACCAACAGTCGAGCCGTCTCCATGGCGGAAGGCAACTTCGGTAGAGGGATGAAATGGGCAGCTTTGGAAAACCTGTCAATCACTGTAAAAATGGCTGTGTTACCGTCTGATGGGGGTAGACCAGTGACAAAATCCACGGCAATGTGCGACCAAGGACGGCTGGGTGTGGGCAGAGGCAGAAGAAGGCCCGCCGGGGGCTGAGTCCCGGATTTGTTCCTGGCACAGGTGGAACAAGCTGCAACAAACTCTTTGACATCGTGCGACAATGTAGGCCACCAGAAATGGGTCCTTGTTAGAGAGAGCATACGGGCAACCCCAGGATGACATGAGAGCTTATTTGTGTGTATCCACTCGAGTACCTTCGACCTCATGGATGAGGGGACGAAGAGCGTCCCAGGAGGACCAGTGCCCGGATCCGGTTCCAACAGGTGAGCCTGTCGAACCTCCTTAGCGATGGGCCAGGTGAGGGTACCCACGATGCAGACCGGGGGTATGATGCTTTCAGCAGTTTCGGGAGCGTCTGGAGGAGAGAACTGACGTGACAGGGCATCAGGCTTAATGTTTTTGGAACCTGGTCTGAAAGTCAAAGAATAATTAAAACGATTGAAGAAAAGTGACCAGCGTGCCTGTCTAGGGTTCAATCGTTTAGCGTCTCGGAGGTACGTAAGATTCTTGTGGTCAGTCCAAATGAGAAAAGGTACCTCCGTTCCCTCAAGCCAATGACGCCACTCCTCTAATGCCAACTTCACCGCAAGCAGTTCCCTGTTGCCCACGTCGTAGTTCCTCTCGGCTTGCGACAGTCGACGAGAGTAGAAGGCACAAGGGTGTACCTTATCGTCCGTGGGTGACCTCTGGGACAACACAGCGCCCACCCCGGTATCGGATGCATCCACCTCGAGGATGAACTGACGAGCCGGGTCTGGGTGGCAGAGGATGGGTGTGGAGGAGAAAAGGACTTTTAGCTTACCAAAAGCAGAGTTGGCTTCAGGAGTCCACCGAAATGCTCTGCTAGTGGAGGTGAGCTGAGAGAGGGGCGCTGCGATACGGCTGTAGTCCTTGATGAAGCGCCTGTAGAAATTAGCAAATCCTAGGAACCGTTGCAGTTGTTTCCTGGTCTCCGGAACCGGCCACTCCACCACTGCCTTAGTCTTTTCAGGGTCCGTCTTGTAGTGCCCTTTTCCAAAAATAAACCCCAAAAATGAGACAGAGGAGGCGTGAAAATCACATTTTTCACCTTTAACAAAGAGTTGGTTTTCATAAAGTCTCTGAAGTACCCTCTTGACTTGAGCAACATGTTCTTGCTCGTTCCTGGAATAGATGAGGATGTCGTCCAAATAAACAAACACAAAATCTCCAATAAAATCCCGCAACACATCGTTAATCAGTGCCTGGAAGACTGCGGGAGCATTGGTGAGGCCAAAAGGCATGACTAAATATTCGAAATGTCCCAGGGGTGTTTTGAAGGCTGTCTTCCACTCATCACCCTCTTTAATCCGAACCAGGTGATAAGCGTTACGAAGATCCAGTTTTGTGAATATGGTAGCGGGTTGTAATTGTTCTTGTACGGAGTTGATTAACGGTAGTGGATATTTGTTCTTTATGGTTATAAGGTTCAGACCTCGATAGTCGATGCAGGGACGTAGTGTCTTGTCCTTCTTAGTGACAAAAAAGAACCCTGCCCCCAGCGGGGACGTAGAAGGACGGATAATCCCAGAATCAAGGGATTCCTCAATGTAGGATCTCATGGAGTCACGTTCAGGACCTGACAAATTATAGAGACGGCTAACTGGCAAAGGAGCTCCCGGGAGAAGGTCAATGGGGCAGTCATACGGACGATGAGGTGGAAGAGAAAGAGCTTTACATTTACTGAATACCGGGGCCAGATCATGATATTCAGGAGGTATGCTAGAGAGATCTATATCTTCTGTACCTGGTGTGCTTATGGAAGGATTGGAGATGCCAGAGCGGAGACAGTGTTTTAAACATCGGTCACTCCATCTCTCAACCCTACCGAGTTCCCAATTGAAATGGGGATTGTGATCCCGTAACCAGGGGAAACCAAGAATTAACTGCGTGTTTGGGGAGTCAAATACAAAAAAACTAACCTCTTCATGATGATTTCCTGACGTTATTAAGTGTAGGTTAGTGGTTTTAAATCGAATCTGTGTTAGAGTCTCCCCAGTAACCCCAGCAATGGACACGGGGTCAATTTTAAGGACGGGAAGAGATAGGTCCCTGACCAAATCTTGGCTAATTAAATTTTGTTCTGCACCAGAATCAATGGCCCTCAAGCACGAAAATGTTCGTATTTTTATCCTAAATTTCTCCTACTTTTGTTCGTACGAAGTGTTCGTACGAACATGCCACGTCAGATCCAACAAAGTCTTCTATCGTCAGGAAATGTGTGTATATGAGCTGTGTAAATAATGATGAATCCCACCTGTTCTATTCACCTGCTCGTGCACGCGAGTGGTTATTTACATAATTCCCACCCCTCAAAACACCATATAAGGATATAGTTTCCTGCCACCGCGAGCAGGAAGTGTCCATTCATTCCGGCTTTTATGCGTCAGAAAACACACAAACGCGTTTGGCGAATTAAAATTGACTCGCCTTTGATCATAGTGTCAGCCCCGGATCTGAGCGCAGACCCACACAGAATACAGATGACATCAGTGAGCGCCCACAGTCAACAGGCAGTTTATATTAAAAATGACATGAAACAACTGAATAAGCTGGTTTCGCTTTTTTCTCCCCTGTCTCTGCAGCGGCGCTGTGTATGTGTGTGTGTGTGTGTGTGTGTGTGTGTGTGTGTGTGTGTGTGTGTCGACAGTGGCACGGGGTGGGGGGGCCGTGCCGACAGTGGCGCGTGGCGTGGTTGCGCGGGGCGCGTTGCGTGGCACACGGTGGTCGACATGAGTGGCGCGGGGGGGGGCGCGTGGCGTGGTTGCGCGGGGCGCGTTGCGTGGCACACGGTGGTCGACATGAGTGGCGCGGGGGGTCACGCGCGGGTGGCGCAAGGTGGTGGACGTGGGGGGGGGTGTTGAAGCCGCTTTATTTTAATTAAACCAATATGTGTGGTTGCATTTAATTGTTTTTAAACTCAAAATATTTTCTAAATAACGAAATATAAAGTTATTAGTGGAGAAAAGGCCGTCTGGATAACAGCAGACTGTCTGCTCGTAAAATATACGACAGGTCGGGACCACACGTAAATTTTGTTCGTATCTGAAAAAAATCCTAGGATACGAAAACATTGTTGGATGCCACAAATGATCCTAAATCACTCGTACGCACAGTATAAGAACAAATCTGTGCGTACGAACGGTTCGTGCATGAGGGCCAATAAGTGCAGAAACAGGGAAGCGGTTCTGATTGTACTGAATAACTGTGGGTAATGTAAACCTATGAAGAGGAGTAAACAAGGAAGTACCCACCAGTATCTCCTGTTTTACTGGTGGGTATCTTCGTTTCCCCGCACAGGGCAAGTGGCAATAAAGTGCCCTTCTTTACCACAATACATGCAAAGATTCAAGTTTCTACGCCTTTGTCTCTCAACAGGATTTAAACGGGTACTCCCTATTTGCATGGGTTCAGATTCAGGTGAGTTAGATTGGGAGCCAGAAGATGGCACCAGAGCACTTCGTGGCTTGTATCTTTCGAATTTGCTGTTGCTGTGGTAACCCCCTGCAGATGACGTTGAATACCCGGAAGTAGAGACCCTCTGGGAGTTGTAGTCCCGTTCACGTCGTCGTTCCCGGAAACGTTCGTCAATTGAGATCGCTAGATTTATTAATGCGTCAAAATTAGGAGGCTCATCTCTTGCTGAGATCTGGTCTTTCACATAGTCTGATAAGGAGTTTAAAAAGGTACCTTGTAATGCCCTGTCGTTCCAGTCAGTTTGCGCCGCCAGGATACGGAACTCCAGGGCGTGTTCAGCGACAGGACGCCGGCCCTGACGTAACCCCAACATTCTCTTTTCCGCGTTGGGTTGCTGTAGCGGCCTGTCGAAAATCCTGCGAAACTCCTCTAAAAAACTCCTAAACGAGACAAAGTCCAAGTCGTGTTGATGAATGAACGAAGTCGCCCATTGGAGGGCGTTACCTTTCAGTTGGTGCATGAAGTAAGTGATTTTTTTTATGTCCGACGAGTAGAGTTGGGGAGCTCCTCTGAAAGCGAGTTCGCACTGAAGGAGAAAGCCCTCACATTGAGCTGGGTCTCCTGAAAAGAGTTCAGACGGTTTTACTACCAGTTGTTGTGAAAGCAGAGGATCATTTTCAGAGCTGATGTTAGATCTTGAAGCTTGTGGAGACGCAGAAGCTGTGGGAGGAGAAGGAGCGAGTCTCTGATTAATAGCATGAACCATACCTCCAAGTTCCTGTAGGTTAGCTTGTGTTTTGAGCTGTTGGCTTAAAACTTGTTTCATCATTTCTTCCTATACATAGTTCCCATGTGACGTTACATCTGTGGGTTGTCCTTTTTGACCCTCCCACAGGTAGGCTAAGCAGCAGTTGGAGCGCGTTCTACTGGCTGTGTATTTTTCACGTGTTTTTTTTTTGTTAATTTCTAATTAATTGCAATGGTTACTTCGTGTTGTGTCAGTGGGTGTTCCAGTCGGGTAGACGTTTGGGCAACGCGCAGGTTTCACTTCATCAAAAAAAAAGAAAACGTGAAGGATTTATTTCATCGGAGAAACTCACACCGCCCCATCTCTGCTTGGATCTGCTCAGAAGATCGTGCTTTTGGCCGGTAAACAAAATATTCTACATCAATCATTTTGTGAAACAATGTTAGAGTACAACTGTCTGTGTGTTAGAGCTGTTTTTTTTTTTTTCATTATTTTAGTGACACCGTCTTGCATGCTGTGGCTAGCTTAGCATCTCGCTAACGCGGCCTCTTCACGGTCCACCGGGCCCGGCGGTGAGACCGTCCCAGTGGGAGAAGGAGGACGGGAGCCAAGTCGTGCGGGCGACGCGTCGGTCCCATGGGACGTGCCTCCGCGGCCGCGACGGATCCACGCCGTCCGATGAGCTCGACGGACCATCCGCTCCAGATGCTAACAACATGCTAACTTCCAACACGGTAACACTCAAAGTGCTGGTTCTGGTCTGTGTTCAGCCTGGACTGTTTGTGCTGGCTGTGTTATTTTAGTTAAACCTTTTTTTAGCTGGTTAGATCTGATTGAGACAGTTTACACATCTTTTTTGGATTTAAAGCTGTGAAGCTCTGTGCTGTAAAGCTCTGTGCTGTGAATCCGGTGTGCGCTCTTTGTAGTAATTAAATAATTAATGATATCGGAGTAACTACTTTGTGACAAGTTGTCTGATTCGTCTGCCATGATTTCTTTCTCAAACTCATTTAACTCGACCACTGCCATTTTGCTGTTGTTCCTTGGTGAAGCTGTGGTAGCTCGTGTTTTTGTCCGTATAATTTGCTCTGCTAGTTCGCCATTTTGCCTTTCTCTGCATTCAGATGTGGTGCGGAAGCCGGTATGGGGGCGTGTCTGGGAACTATGTATAGGACTCCTTCTTCAGCTTGACAGCATCCCTCACCGCCGGTGTCCACCACCGGGTTTGAGGGTTGCCACCACGACAGGCACCAACAACCTTGCGGCCACAACTCTGATAAGCTGCCTCGACAATAGAGGCGCGGAACATGGCCCACTCGGACTCAATGTCCCCCGCCTCCCTCGGAACGTGTTCAAAGCTCTCCCGGAGGTGGGAGTTAAAGCTCCGTCTTACGGGAGACTCTGCCAGACGTTCCCAGCAGACCCTCACAATACGTTTGGGTCTGCCAGGTCTGACCGGCATCCTCCCCCACCATCTGAGCCAACTCACCACCAGGTAGTGGTCAGTTGACAGCTCCGCCCCTCTCTTCACCCGAGTGTCCAGGACATGCGGCCGCAGATCAGATGAGACGACAACAAAGTCGATCATCGAACTGCAACCTAGGGTGTCCTGGTGCCAAGAGCACATATGGACACCCTTATGCCTGAACATGGTGTTC
Source organism: Garcialebias charrua (assembly GCA_038048925.1). Classification (NCBI taxonomy): domain Eukaryota; kingdom Metazoa; phylum Chordata; class Actinopteri; order Cyprinodontiformes; family Rivulidae; genus Garcialebias; species Garcialebias charrua. Next base: position 34,422 of record JBBPBX010020224.1, on the reverse strand, counting down.
GTTATGGACAATCCATGACGAGCACAGAAGTCCAATAACAGAACACCCCTCGGGTTCAGATCGGGGGGCCCTTCCTCACAACCACACCCCTCCATTAAAAAAAAAAAATACAAAACAAAAAAAATTGTCGAATCGTTTCGTCTTTCATCCGAAAGATTTCTTCAGTCTGAGGTGCTGTATTCAGCTCAGTCTTATAAATAGCACCTTCTCCTAGTGGCACAAACAGAGTAATATTGTGGTTCAGTGTCAGGAGGGTGATCAGTCTTACATCGGGGAAACTAAACAGCCACTGGCCAAAAGGATGGACCAGCACAGAAGATCAACATCATCAGGCCAGGACTCTGCGGTCTACACTCATCTCCATAGTGATAAGGTCATTCTTTCAGGGATGAAGATGTTCATAGCATTGATAGAGAGGCACAATGGTTTGAGAGAGGAGTAAAGGAGGCCATATTTGTGAAAAGAAACTGTCCATCATTAAACAGGGGTGGAAGCCTCCGGGTTCAACTGTCCCCCTCTTATGGTGTGATCACACCGAACAGCTTTTCAGCAGCAGGAGCGTCCAGTTTACATGCAAAGTCAATGGGGGACGCGCTTCCAGCCGCGTCTTGGCGTCGGGCGTCACGTCGCGTGCGTGTTGAGCGTGCTGGAAAGCGTTTTCCGTGCACGTGAACCGGCTTCAGCCTCCAAACCGCGCATTCAGCATGCTGAAGATTTCGCGGTTCAAACTTTCAAACGCCGCTCAACTCTACCTGATTGGTTGGTGTGTCAACCAATCAGGGAGAGTCGGGGGGAGAAGAGAGGGGGAGAAGAGAGGAGGAGAAGAGAGGGGGAGAGTCCCTATGTGACGCGGAAACGAGGGGGCGCGCGCACTATGTGACGTATTGTTTGTGGGACACAGAAAAGACCCGCGAGGTCGTGTACTATGGAAGAGAAACTCATTGTAGCTGTGTGTTCGCGACAAGTCCTTCACGAAAGTGTCCTGACCAGCTGCATCACTGTGTGGTTTGGTGCATGTACTGCATCCTGCCGCAAGAGCCTCCAGCGCATTGTGAGAGCAGCTGAGAAGATCGTGGGCACCTCCTTGCCCTCACTGCAGGACTTACACAGCAAACGCCTCACTCGGAAAGCCCACCGCATGGCAGGTGATCCCACACACCCACTACACAGCTGCTTCAGACTACTGCCATCAGGGAGGAGACTGAGGAGTCTCCAGGCTCGAACCAGCAGACTGAGAGACAGCTCTGTTCATCAGGCAGTCAGAATGCTAAACACTCTGCCTGCTCTGCCCCCCCTCCCATTTGAACTGCCTTAACACTAAAACTTTCTCACACATTATCACTCAACACAAAGTTTTTCACTAAACTCTCGGTCATGTGCTCATACAGTTTGCACTACTTCTCATACTTGCACTAATGTCTGTATTACATCACTGCCTATAATCATAATACTGTTTACATTCTCTGTTTACATTTATTAATACTGTTTACTTTTATTACTACTGCTTACATGTAATTACTACTGTTTACATTTATTTACACTACTCTAATATCTACACCACTGCTGGTACATATACAGTGTGCTCTGAACGGTCTTATTTAGGGATGCCCAATGTGCCTTACTGCATATGCCACTTTTTGCCTCTATAACAACATCAACTACTACCTCATACATATACTGTGTACATTGACTCATACGCTGCTTTGCCACTTTGCAAATGTCAATGCTAGAAACCTTTAGTTTATTTTAGTTATACTTTTTATACTCTTTTTTTGTGCTAGTATGCAAAAACTCAGGACAGTATTATGTTCATTAAATGTTTAATGTTTTAGTTTTAGAGTTGGTGTGGATTTTCATGCTCTTGCACCGCTATGCAAAAAAAAAAAAAACTCAGGACAAGTGTTAGTTTTACTATTTTATGCTTATGTCTATTATTATATGTTTCAGTGTTTCAATGTTTAGATGTTTACTGTTGCACCGAGGGACTGAGAGAAACGCAATTTCGGTCCTGTGTATGTCCTGTACAGTACATATTGCAGATCTGACAATAAAGTTGACTTTGACTTTGACGACCAGTCAAGTCTGCTCCACAGAGACGGAAATAAAAAGCTCCTCGCCTGGCGGAGTGCGCAGGACTCTGTGCGCAGGACTCTGTATACCGGTAAGCTCCTCCCACACACCCCGCAGCAGTTTCGCGTTCTGGCGTTCTGGTCCAAGTAGGTCTGGACACCAAGTGCGTCCACTTGTGTGCGTGACGAGCTTTTTGGAGGTTGAAACGCTGTTCGGTGTGATCGCACCATTACAATACTGTTATTGCTAGTATCACTCAGCCCCTTGTGAATAGCAAACAACCATCTGGGTGCTAATGATCCATTGTTAGGCTGATGGTCCTTGTAGTGTTTTCAACGAGGTTGTTGGTGACACCGAGTTAAACCACAAATGAAGACCCTGGAGTTTAGTTGCAGCTTATTTAATTGTCTTCATGAACATGTGGTGAAAACTGAAATGACAGGAAATACACTATCTCAACACACAGAGACATATGTACACAAATCAAGTGGTTCAAGTTCGCTAAAATAACATTACAGAAAAATCAACAATAATGTCCAAACTAATCAGTATAAACTGCCATATAATACAACTTACGGCGTTCCTGCCTGACAATTGAGAGTGGATGGCACCTGATAACGTTTTATGCCACTTTTTGCATGTAAATCGTTGTTTTTGAAGCGAACCGTTAAACAGGAAGTACGTAACCGGAAGTACGTACCCGAAACCGGAAGTAGAATTTATCGATAATATTTTTAAATACAAACTTATATAAAGCATGAATTGTTTGTCTAAACAACTTGCAATCATTTTTAATAACACCAAAAATGTTTTTATAATTATTTACTTTGTATTTAACCTTATGAACTTATTTATAGAAATGCCTTAAGGACAACACACTCCCCGCCTGGCCTAATGAGGCCACTACTAAACAATCCATTATGCATTCAGTCCTTTGGCATGAGAAGAATTACTTCTGTAACTGGTCGCATAAATGTCTTTACACAACCTTGATCCCATCCCTTTACCTCGATCTTTCTTACTAGACTGTCCTTGCCTGGAAATGTTGCAGTGACCCTTGCCATGGGCCAGCTGTTACGTGCAACCTGCTTGTCCTTTAGCAGAACTAGGTCGCCAACTTGGAGGTTTCTACATGATACAGTCCATTTCTGTCTTTGTTGTAAAGTGGGCAAATACTCATGCCTCCAGCGTGTCCAAAACTGGTTGGAAAGAGCTTGGACTTGTCTCCATTGTTTGGTGTAAAGATCTTTATCCAAGAAGTCTCCGGGTGGGGGTAGAAGGCAAGATTTCTGTGTAATGAGTGTCGATGGGGATAGAATAAAGGGGTTCTCTGGATCAGACGACACTGGAACAAGCGGCCTTGCATTTATGATGGCTCCTTCCGTCAGATGACGGCCTTGATGTTCCACCAGCTCGTGGTGATGACGAGTTAGCAAGAGGGAGACGTGGCTGTGTTTAGGGAGAATTAATGGACTATTTTCAAAGTTCTCGATTTCTCAGTGTTTGAGTCGGCCTCCAACAGAAATGAGACCATCCTGCAGGATTGGACTGAGCTTTTGTAGAGGGTTCTGCTTTGAGATCGGCTTGCCAGCATAAAGGGCAGAAAGTTCTTTTTCGAAGTGGGCCTTTTGTGTCTCCTTGAGGATGACAGTTTTTGCTTGAGCTATCTCCTCTAGAGTATGAGGTAGGTGACATTGGTGCCAGCCTTTACACCTCGATGCATGGTCTGATGGGTTTTCTTCTGTGCGCACATAGTGCCATTGTTCTGGCTTTGACGACTGGCGAATGCGCTGTGCTCTGTTGTTTGGCAGTCGCTGGCGAGGTTCTTTAAACGGAAGTGGGGTGACCCAACTGTTGTCCTCATCTCTGTACACAGCATTGTCCATTATTTTGATAAACATGGCGTCCTGTATTGAGGGAGCTGGTTTATTGTCATCTTCTGTCCGGTTAAAAACAGTTTGTCCCAAAGCTTGCTCAGGTGCTTTACTCAGCCTATTTGTGTGTGGCATTTCCTTGAGTTGCAGAAGGCTGTTGCATGGCTCAAAAACTGTGGGTCGATCATTTTCTAAGACAACTGTTTTGAGAGTGCTGACAGTCGGCCTATGAAGATTACCCCGACAAACCTCCCCGACTACAACCCATCCTAGATCTAAACGCTGAGCAAATGGTGCATTATGTGGCCCATTAACTCTCTGCCTGACCTTGTGTACACGTAAAACGTCTCGCCCTAGTAACAGGAGTATTTCAGCTTTAGGGTCTAGTTCTGGAATGTATTTTGCTAAGGATTGAAGATGTGGCTGGTGTAGCACTGCTCTAGGGGTTGGGATTTCACTTCTGTTATTGGGAATGTCCTGACACTCAATGAGCGGGGGTAGAGGAATAACTACCGACCTATCTAGTGACTCAATCTGGAAGCCTTGAGCCGTTTTACCCCATTTTTCTACGACACCAGAACATGTTCTGAGATTGTAGGAAAACGGTTCGGTTTTAATGTCAAAAAGTTCAAAAAACTCTGGCCTAGCTAAGGAACGATTGCTCTGATCGTCTATTATTACATAAGCTTTGACTGCTTTGTTCTTGTAACCTAAAGGGTACACCCATGCAAGACATATCTTAGAACATGAACGACCCCACTGACCTGGACCACACACATCTGTGCAGCTTGTTGTGACGTTGACTGTGTCAGGACTGTTCTCTCCCTCCCCGCCATTCTCTTGTGCTGGTGAGGGAGCCTTGTTGATCTGTGGTGGAGGACCAGGATGCATGATTGCATCGTGGCTTGTGCTATCACATTCAGAACACGTTACTGCAGATTTACAGTCCTTTGCAAGATGAGTGTCTGAAGAGCAGCATTTAAAGCATATTCCTTTCTCTTTGAGGAAGGCCTTCCTTTCATCGAGTGGTTTGTTCCGAAATGTCCTGCATTTTTTGAATGGGTGTGGCTTATTATGCAGAGGGCAGTTCCTGTTAAAATCGTTGTTGGGGAGAGAAATATTGGTTTTGTGTACAGTAATAGGTTTACTAGAGTTAAAGTTCTTTGAATATAGTCTTTCTGGCCTTGAGTGTGTTTGGTCGTTTTGTTGGTGGAAACTTGGATCATTGCGTCTCTTTGCCTCTTTGCATATGAATTTGCAGAAATACTTAAAAGGTGGGAAACAGCCTTGATTTTCCTCTTTATATTGAGATCCATGTGACATCCACTTTTCCTGAAGTCCATGTGGGAGTTTTTCAACAATTGGCCCAATTCCGCGAGAAGTGTCCAGATATTGTAGGCCAGGGAGGTAGCCATCTTCCTTGGCGCTTTGAATCTCTTGTAGCAGATCCCCTAGTTCACGCAGCTTGATGTTATCTTTGACCGTTATTCTTGGAAAACTGTCCAATCGTTGGAAGAGCGAGTTTTCGATTATTTCAGGAGCTGCATAACATTCGTTTAGTCTCTCCCATGCTTTGTATAGAGCTAATGTGGGGTTATTGACATGTACTGAACGTATGCGTTTTACCTGATCACTTGACTCCTTCCCTAGCCATTTTATCATGAGATCTAGCTGTTGAATGGGACTTAGGTGAACCTCGGCTGTTGCACTAGAAAATGAAGAGTACCATGCTCCATAATTCTCTGGCTTATCATCAAACTGGTAAAGGCCCGAAGTGATTAGATCTCGTCTTGCTATGTATTGGGCAAATGGCTCAACTGGATGTGGAATGCTGGCTGGGGTGTTCCAGTGAGGCGTGAACGGTGAGCAAGTTGGGTTGAAGGGAGCATTTGGTTTCGTTTCACCTCTAGGCTGACTGGGCATATTTAAAGCAGCAACTTTGTCCTTAGTAAGCTTTCGTTCAGAGCTGATGGGTTGTGGCTCTACACTGTGTTCATCGGGGGGATGCCATGTTACAAATGTATCGAGTGAGCTAACTCGTGGACGAACGATGGTTGTTGCTTCTTCAGAACATGGAGATTGAATTATGCCCATTTGAGATTGTACAAATTCACTTGTACGTTCTAATTTTAACTTTTCTGATGGAGGTTTTCTATTTTTGGGCTCCTCTTGTGTTGCCTCAGCTTCCTCCAGCACTTGGGCTTCAGCCACAGCAGCATCAGCTTCCTTTTGTAATGTTATCACTTCCAATGTTGCCTCTATTTTAGCTTTTTCCAGTTCACTTTGTGCTCTTTCAACTTTTAACTGTGCTTCTTTGGTTGCATAAGATGCTCTCACCTTGGCAGCTTCCGCTTTAGCACGAGCGTGAGCAGCGCTTACTGTTGATCCAGATGAACGGCTCGTCCTTACACTGCTTGCAGACTTGTTGCTGGATGCCATTTTGACCGTTAGGAATTGTCAGTTGGCGCCTTTTCACTGTAGTGTTTTCAACGAGGATGTTGGTGACACCGAGTTAAACCACAAATGAAGACCCTGGAGTTTAGTTGCAGCTTATTTAATTGTCTTCATGAACATGTGGTGAAAACTGAAATGACAGGAAATACACTATCTCAACACACAGAGACATATGTACACAAATCAAGTGGTTCAAGTTCGCTAAAATAACATTACAGAAAAATCAACAATAATGTCCAAACTAATCAGTATAAACTGCCATATAATACAACTTACGGCGTTCCTGCCTGACAATTGAGAGTGGATGGCACCTGATAACGTTTTATGCCACTTTTTGCATGTAAATCGTTGTTTTTGAAGCGAACCGTTAAACAGGAAGTACGTAACCGGAAGTACGTACCCGAAACCGGAAGTAGAATTTATCGATAATATTTTTAAATACAAACTTATATAAAGCATGAATTGTTTGTCTAAACAACTTGCAATCATTTTTAATAACACCAAAATGTTTTTATAATTATTTACTTTGTATTTAACCTTATGAACTTATTTATAGAAATGCCTTAAGGACAACACACTCCTCCTTGATCATGTGAGAAGCTGGTTTTGGCTGTCAGCAGCAAACTGGTTGATCCACTGTGAGAAGGTGCTATTTATAAGACTGAGCTGAATACAGCATCTCAGACTGAGGAAGTCTTTCGGATGAAAGACAAAACGTTTCTACAATTTGTTTTGTTTTGTTTGAATGTTCAGAGGGCCAGACTTACCTTTTTTAGATACTATGTTGTTAGTTTTTAAAGAAAAGTTATTTGAGTAATTCTCAAAACAGTGTTCTGTAGTTATTTCTGTTGTACAACAGTTTATACTTTTTTCAAATAAAAGTTAGTAACTATTTACTTTGTTCTTTTATTGACTTTATTCTATATTTACTTATATTATTATTACTTATAATATTACTTAAAATATTTACTTTATTATTTTATCACTGATAAAAACAAATCTTGATTAGTCTTTTGGGAGAGGGGAGTAGCGAGGGATTGGTGGGTCTCAGATTGGCTAGGAAGTCAGAAGCAGTGGCGGCTGGTCATTTTTTTATAGGGGGGGGGGCACCATAAACTGTTTAATTTTTTTTTTAAACATGTGTAGAAGTATGCATAATTATGTTCGTTTCTGTAGTTAAATTTTAATGAAAGTCAGCTTGCGCTGAAAAGCGGAAATGCTGTGTACGGGTGCGCGCTCTGTGTTATTTACGTTCTAAAATAAGCTGATTTGTAATCATTTATTAACAAAAATTTAACTGAGACACACACTTAAAAAAAGTCAGCTAACAATTTTTTTTAGGCGTTTCTGTAGTTAAATTTTAATGAAAGTCAGCTCGTGCTGAAAAGCGGAAATGCTGTGTACGGGTACGTGCTCGGTGTTATTTACATTCTAAAATAAGCTAATTTGTAATCATTTATTAACAAAAAATAAACTGAGACACACTCTTAAAAAAAGTCAGCTAACAAATGTTTTTTTAGGCATTTCTGTGGTTAAATTTTAATGAAAGTCAGCTCGCGCTGAACAGTGGAAATGCTGTGTACGGGTACGCGCTTGGTGTTATTTACGTTCTAAAATAAGCTGAATACTTTTGTAGGTTATTCTAATTAGGCAATTTTTTCTACTAAACACTTTGAGACTTAACCTTCAGTTTGATGTGATGGGTCACAGATAAACACAGAACCCCTACGCCTCGACACAGACAATGTGAAGCTATAGAGCTTTGGAGCGCATGTGACCGTGAGGGGGCGTGTCGGGGCCGTTCCCGTCTCGACCGCCATTTTTCCTGGTCAGAAAAAAAGAAAAGAAAAAAAGAAAAGACCCAAGTAATACTTGCCTCCACTGACATTCCCAGTCATTTTAGCAGACCTGGGCTGTGTCAGTGTTTACACCACAAATAATTTTTATAATTACAATTCACTGGGAGAGCTGGTCCAATCTATGAACAGCTGGGTAGATGATTTGGACATTTTTAAAGCCCCCAGATTGTAAATACGTTGAAGGTACGTTGTTTTTGGCTCCTTAATTGTACATAAATTATTAATTTACATTTCTTTCAGAATCAAACAACCTTCTGTATGCTATGAGTATTAAAAACTGAGAACACTTGATTTTTAAAGTATGTTTTTTAACTAAATTACAAAGGTCCAAGTTGAAAATTACCTTATTTTTTAATGACTTGAGCATGTCTTCTCTGACTCTGAGCCACCAGAACACCGTGGGTCATGCTGAGTAACAGTGTGTCTACACACAGAAATAAAATGGTGTGTGAATCATCAAAACACCTACATTAAAATACAGCGAGCAGTAAAAAAAATCTTAAAGTTAAAGCATGTGGTTTCATCATAAACACCAACTCCTGAACTTGGAGCATCTTCTGATGGACTCAGTGTGATCGCTGCTGCCTGGAGAAAGTTCCCTCACAGATACAAGACATGCAGCATCCAGCAGCTGGAGGCAGGAGATGAAGTTCACCTGCAGAAGCATCACCCACTCTGCACAGGTGCATAATCAAACCACTGTGACCTTGTGTGGACCACACAGACATGGCTGGACGTCTACAGAAAGCATGAAGCTTCCTAAAGATATTTCTCAGAGCTTGTACTTCAAGGGAGACATAATTATGTAAAACATGCTGTTGACTTATATTTGCACATTTTTGTGTGTTTTCTATAAAATGTATTAACTCACACGTTCATCACATTTACTGGAAATGTTTAATTACATCAAATGTTTACTTCAAAATGGATCTGTTTCATTTCAAATTCAAACAATGACAACAATACGGCAAAGCAATGAAGTCCTGTATAGTACCTGACTTTTTTTGTGTCACCCCTAAGAAATTCTTTGTCTAGCTGTTTTTTATTCAGCTCTGACCTGAGCTCCCTGTTTTCCTGTAAGAGACGATTAATTTCTGCTCTTCTTTGTTCGCACAACTGACATTCTGTTTGTCGCCTTTTTGCTGCTGGTTCATCTTCCTCCTCCCCATCTGCAGCGACAGTGATGTCCTCTCGTGGGGTTTCCACCGCAGACTCCACAACTTGCTCATGCTCCTCTCCAGCAGCCTCCACAAGCTGTGTGTGCTCATCTTCTGCTGCCACTACCACCTGTTGGTGCTCATCTCCTGCTGCCTCCATCACCTGCTGATGATCATCTCCTGCTGCCTCCACCACTGGTTGTTGCTCATCCCCAGCTGCCTCCACCACCTGTTAATATGTTGAAATTTGAAAATTGAGATGAGTTACTCATTTTTTGTTACTTATAGATTATTCTTTGAATTGAATGTTTGGAAAAGGGGCAGATATAATAAGATAGTTTCTTCTTTCTGCTGCCTTTCATTTTATATTTTCTTTTTTTTGTCTTTGTTGGGTATTTATTTTGATAAAATGAATAAAGAAATAAATTAATAATAAAAAACAATATGCTACAGTCAATGTGACAACACAATCAACTTTAAACAGTTTATTTTAAAATAACACAGATGTCCGACCTAAACTTGGTTGACCCACTATGCACTGAACTCGACCAAAACATGATACACCTTGACAAAATGGCACAACTCCAGTAAACTGATTTAAAATACTCACCTGAATGGAAATGTCTGGAACAAACAAGCATGTATCTTGTGATGTTGGAGAACGTTACATCAGGACGTCTCACTGCTGATATCCATGCCATTCGTCTCCCCTCGCGTTGTTTCCAGGTAGGGAAACTATAAAACGAGAGTCCGTTTTCTATTTTTTTACCTTTTCTGTCGTGTGAACGGACATTGCATCCTATTACACAGCAATTTCGGACCATTGCTAAACTGTTGAAACCTGATTCGAACAAAATACGAGCGACTAGCGACCAGCAAAAATGGCGGATCGACAAAAAACGACAAAAAAACTACCCACAATGCTGTGCGCGGTGGACCAGTGACATCACGCTCCAAAGCTCTATTAGCCGCCGCATGCTAACATTAGCATGCGGCACTAGCATGCGGCGGCTAACGCACGGCTATTCGTATTTCCAGGATAGAAATGCCCATTAATGCACTAAATCACCAAACTGTTTTGGACAAACTAAAGTGATATGGTTGGGGGGGGGGGATCAATTCTTACCATTCCACGTTGCCAACTCTGTCATTGGGCTTGTCAGAATTCTGAGATCCAGTTGTCGGTTCTGGTTCAAACTGATATGGTTGTAAATCCATTACCCCCACTAGGTGTTACTGCATTTCTTCAGATTCAAAAAAGTTTTCTGCTTCCATTTTAAATGACAGACAGGAGGACAGTAATGATGGGTTTGTAGCTTCAGTGTTATTTAGAAAGTAGCGTGGAGGACAAATATGCGTCATTTCCTTCAAATATGCGTCATTTCCTTCAAATATGCGTCATTTCCTTCCTGACCTCCAAAAATTAATACACTTCGGAATTTAGCAGGAAAAACGTAAAAAACTATTTCTTTAAGCTACTGACTTGAAAAAAGCATACAAAGTATGTTTATGTGTGTTGTTTACTAAATTAAATTCTTGTTATATCGATTTTTTGAGATTTGATTTCTCCTTTAATAAAACATGGTTCATCTTCACCTTGTTTGAGGCATCAGTGTGAAAAGAGAATGGGAGTGTTCTGCTTCCACTTTTCAATTTTTGGACAACTTCTATCATATTCTGTTATAATTATTTTAGTAATACAAGTTCATAATATAAATAGAATTGTGAGGGTCCAGACTTAAATAAGGACAAAGGTGTTCAAAAATCCACCAAATAATTCAATTTAATAGTTCCAAAAATAAACTAACAAAGAATTAAATTTCAATGAAAAATAAATCAAAAGATAATAACAAATTTGGGCCCAACTTAAACAGGTCAACTGAAGTCTAACAAGGAGGAATGATTCCAGATTAGATTTTAAATAACTGATTTATGGGGAAGAAAAATTATCTATTTTACTGTGATTATGTTATTTCAACAACCTAGTAAACAAAACAACTTGATATTATATATGAATGTTATAATATAATGTGATACGATAAATAAGACTGACTTATCTAATAAGTATTAGACATGTGATTATTTTATTATTAACCTTGTGGTTCCCACTAAACACAGGGATAACAGTTATATTTGTGTTTTTTATCTGTAGAACAAGAGAGTTTGCAGGCTGTCATAACACTGAATATCATTATTTAACCTTACATTATTAGCTTGGATCATGGGCACATAAGAAAATCTTCCATGACACATTTTTATCTGTATAAATACTTAATAATTCAATGTTAATAGGAGCTAGTTACTTGCAAGGGGCTTTGTTTTCATTCTCCAGATCTGATAAGTCTCAATCTGGTCATCTGGACAGTTTATTTTAGTCGAAACGTTTCACCCTCAGTCCAGAGGGCTTCCCAGAATTGATACCTGGATTATTGAGTATGAACTTTCTTATTCTCCAGATCAATACAGAGTTAAGAAATAGTATAACACCACCAGTGACAATTATTTAGTATATAAAATTATAAATATTTGATCATTTTTATAAGCAAATTTAAATAAATGTAGCCATCAGAGTTCAATACAATAACCAGGGCTAGCGCTAGCATGCTAACAAACAAACAAAGAAAAAAACAAACTCACCACTTCCCACTTGCAGTCAGCTGAAGGCTTTTTTCACAGAGCCATCTAATATCTGAGAGGCATATCAGTCAGAAATGCAAATAGATATTAGATAAAGGGCTTTAAATTATTTAAAACGTACCTGAGCAAGCCTGCTTGAGTCACTGCATGGCTCTGTACTCCCAGACAAAAAAAAAAAAACTGGACCGGAAGTACATTGTTCTGTACGTTCAGCTCACGTTGGACTCTTCAGGGCGTAGAAAACTGCGCCCTGAAGAGTCCCATTGTTTTGTAACGTGGTGGCATCAGTACGCATGCGCCAGTTATAACGAGAGTCAATGGATCAGATAAGAGCGCCCCAAACAGGAAATGCGTCACAATCAGAAAACATTTTTTGAAACAAACAATATAATTCATCATTACTCATAAACTATTTATCCTACACAACTAAAACATATATGCATATATTTCAAAATATTTTTATGTTATTATTTCATTTTTATTTTTTATTTTTTTAAAGTATTAAATGTAAAATGGTCCAGAACTTCCAGTGGGGCGGTGCCATGGCGCCCTCTATTGGCCGGCCGCCCATGTTCAGAAGGGGAGTCTTTTAGGAAAATAGGTTGGGAACCACTGATCTATATCATGCTGATAACCTATTCTACATGATGATGGATCCATCACGCTGTGGGGTGTTTGGAAAACTGGTCAGAGTTAAAGCAAAAATGATTGGAGCAAATGTAAAGTAATTGTTGAAAGATACTTGTTTGAGTCTTCCACAGATTTGAGACTGGAATGGAAATTCCCCTTCCAGCAGGACATTGGCCCAAACACTAATGGAACTATGCTCCATTGGTTTGAGGACAACAAGGTAAAAGTCCTGAACACTCCAGTCAAACACCTCAGTCCCACAGATACTATTTGATTTTATGTAAAAGTCATTGGACATAAGCAGCACTTTGTTTAAGAAGAATAAACAAAAACTCCAAAAATTTAGAGATACCAAGTTCACTGAGGCAAACCTGAAGAGACTTAATGCTGCAACTGCCATCAAAGATAAGTATACACAGTACTGTATACACTTCAGGAAGTCAAGTCAAGTCAGATTCATTTATAGTATATAGCACATTTAAAACAGAAACGATTACCAAATTGCTAAGTGAATAGTTACACTGTTTTATATAGTTTTAGAATTTTTAGAAGTACTTAAATAATTTTCTCTTTTATTTAACTTCAATTCAGAGAAAGTTGTATAGATATATCACTTGTATTAAAATTTTAAACCAATTTAAGTTCCAGGTAAAATGGTAACAAAATACAAAGACAACCACGGGAGTGAACACTTTTGGAAGCCACTCTACACAACTGCCTATTGAATGTGGGTCTGTGCCTTTCCCCAGAGCCACTTTGACATATCAATCAACACCCAGTCCTTCAGTCAAAGGACGGTCTCTCCTCCACTGAGCCATTGGTACGGTAAATAGTTTGGGTCTACTTTTTGACAATACAGCCCATCACAAAGCTGATGAAAGAAGAATACAAACAGGTTAAAAAAAATGTCACCACAGTTTCTATTTACTGATTTGTCTTCATGTTCTTCTTCCAGCTTTTCCCTCTTCAGGGGTCTGCACAGTGAGTCATCCTCCTCCATCTCACTCTGTCCTCGGCATCCTCTGTCCTCACTCCAACTAACTCCATGTCCTAAGTGTATCCATATCTCTTCTTTGGACTTCCTCTTTGTCTTTTTCCTGGCAGCTGCATTTCTAACATCCTTCTACCAATATACCCACTGTCCCTCCTCTGGACATGTCCAAACCATCTCAGTCTGGCCTCCCTAACTTTATCTCCCAGTTGTTCAACATGTGCTGTACCTCTGATTATCTCATTCCTGATCTTATCCATCCTTGTCACTCCTAAGGAGAACCTCAGCATCTTCATTTCTGCACTTCCAGTTCTTTCTCCTGTCTTTTTGTCCATGTCTCTGTCTCCAGACCATACAACATAGCTGGTCTCACCACTGTC
>JBBPBX010020223.1:0-43592 GCA_038048925.1 Garcialebias charrua | reverse complement strand
CACGCCCAGCGCTCGGAGCTTCCGATCACGACTCTCTGATCCTGGCACCAAGACAACTCCCCCCACTCAGGCGCTCCAAGCCGGAACAAAGAGAGATAAGAATCTGGCCTCAAGATAGTTCCCCCATGTTGAGAGACTGTTTTGAGAAGACAAACTGGTCTGTTTTCAGAGAAGCAGCTACTGAAGGAAGTTCAGTGGATATGGAACTCTATGCTTCCTCAGTCCTGGGCTACATCAGTACATGCTCTGAAAATGTATCCATAAAAAAATATGTTAAATCCTACCCGAACCGGAAACCCTGGTTAAATAAAGAAGTTCACGCCTTGCTAGCAGCCAGGGACACTGCATTCAAGTCAGGAGATAAAGAGGAGCTGAGAAAGAGCAGGAATGAACTGAAGGATGGCATTAAGAAGGCCAAGGCCACGTATGCACAGAGGATCGAGGGACAGTTCACCTCACAAGACCCACGGAGCATGTGGAAGGGTATTAAATGCATAACAGATTACAAAGGCAAGAACAAACAATGCCCCAGGGACCCATCTCTGCCTGATGCCCTCAATAAGTTTTATGCACGTTTTGATGATCCAAACAGACCAGCTAGCACCAGACTCACCTCATCACCAGATGAAGAGCATCTCAGGGTGACCGCAGCAGAAGTGAGAGGCAGTCTCAGAAAGATTAATCCTCATAAAGCAACCGGACCAGACAACATCCCAGGGAAAGTTCTGAAGGAATGTGCGGACCAGCTCTGTGAGGTGCTGGCTGACATCTTCACCACCTCACTTGCACTGGAGTCAGTTCCCACCTGCCTGAAGACCGCGACCATCATCCCAGTCCCAAAGAGCTCCACAGTGACTGGTCTGAATGACTATAGACCGGTGGCCCTCACCCCGATAGTCGCTAAATGTTTTGAGAAACTGGTCATGTCCCACATCAAGGCAACCGTCAACATCAACGAGGACCCTCATCAATACGCATACCGTGAGAACCGATCAACAGAGGACGTGTAATAGAATAATGCGGTTGTTAAGGTATTTAAACACTTACTGAGTCTGGCATTATTGTAGATGCGCAGTTTATGAGCAGAGTTTAACTGCACAAACTGCCACCAATGCGCGAGTTCTTCCTTTTTCCGATACTAAATTGTTTTTACTGTGATTAGCCAGAAATGTAACTTCACAGGAGACTTCAATTTATATTGGTCTACCAAAAAAATAGACCTTTTATTGAAACTATCACAAAATTACATTAAACATTTGTATCGATATTAGCTCTGATTTAATAACTACGTTGACAAGAATTCAAATTAAAAACAAACAGACAGTTGGACCTTTCTGTTGGCACATTACTTGACAGATTAAATGCTTGTGAAAAATAAGAAATAGGAGGAAGAAGATGAAAGCTAAGTTAACTGAAATTAATTATTTGAAACAACCAGAGTGGCACCTTCCCATACGGTTCAGCTGGGCTTCTCACACGTTCAGGACACAATCAACGCCTCGTTACCTGTTGACGATATGTCTTGGAGATAAGAGTTGAGGTTTGTGGACATTAACGGACTGTGTTGTCCAGTTCACGCCCAGATGACCTCCGTGCGTGTGAGCTGATTCAGACGAGTAAGAAGAACCGCTTCTCCCGGCAGGAACAGAGCCAGCTACTGGCTGCACTTTCAAAATAAAACTTCAGAAAACAAACTCTTTCAGAAAGGAGTGAATGGATCAAAGTAAGGCTTTACTATGATCCCAGCTGAGACGTGGGTCATTGACACATGACCGGGCCGTCTCCAGCTTTCCAGAGGGAAGCAAGTTGTCAGTTCGTTCTCCTCGAAACTCTAAAAACAAATGCAGGAAGTGCCCATTTATAGGGAGGCGGGATCTGACCCACCTCCTTAATAACTATTGGCTGGTTTTAACAAAATAAAAGATGGAAGTTTAATTCCATAGGCAGAAAGACTCTTGACGGACAACAGGAAAACTGTTTACATAAACGACCAGGTGGACTGTCCTGTTGAGTCTAGCTTGAAGACAAAACAAGAGAAGGAAGAGAACAGCTCTTACCCTGACTTCTGCCTTAGCGACAGAGTCTGCTTGCTTTTGCAGAAATAAAACCAGCAGAAGGTCACAGTCATGCAAGTAACAGATCATCATTAAAAATGACAAAAATATACTGTAGATCAATTCTGAATTAACACACATTAAAGAGAAAGTTCAATCTGATTAATTAGTGTCCATTAATTCATAATAATTGTTAACCAAAATAGTGTTTACTCGTCTCCTTGAAGGCTTCAAGAAGGTGTAACACTGAGAGTTTCAGAGAGATGCAGAGAGGTGTACTTGAAGGTCAAGCCTAAAATAACAGAGGCTAGGTGTATCACTACAGTCCCCCTTTTTGGAAGTCATCGCCTGTCCTTGGAGATGAGTTCCAACACGAAAGGATACCACCGAATGTCTCTGACCTCTATGCAATCCAGCAAGTGGAAAAAAAAAAAAAAAAAAGTTCAAAATTATACTCCCATAATGTTTTGGAAATTCCATACTGTTCGTAGGTAATCCCTTTGCGGTAAGCTTTCAATCCTTTGGAAAACATAGTCTGTTAACCCATGGAAAACTGAGTCTGTGATCCCTTGGAAAACAAAGTCTTATAATCCACAACGGTAAATCCACAACGATGGGGGTTATTGATTTCATCAGCAAGAATGGTTTTTAATCAGCATGTAGAGGGGATCCCTCGATTGAAGCAGAGGAGGCGGGCCTTGGATGAAGGTTGAAGACCAACGTTGGATCAGCAGGTCCCCACATCGAAGGTTGCAGGCTGGATGGCTTCCAGTCGGTGCCACCCTGGTTCAATGTGTCATGCAATTATGTGGTTTTAGGTGGGCTTATGATAGGGATTCTACATTAAGCCTTACCTATATGCACCTGGTATGTAAGCTATCATGGATTAGATCAGCTACAATTACCAATTAAGGGGTGGATCAATGCTGTAAAAATCAGAAATAGGGATCTATACCTATAGAAATGTGGAGGGCTTCTGTAACGAAGGCCTCTTCATTCAAACTATTCCTCCATTCATTATTTAGTTTAGGTTAAACTAAAATAAAAAAATGAAATCTAGTTTGGTCTAAATGTCTGTTGTCTTTTAGACGAACGACGCAAGATTTGGTATTCCCTATAAATTTTGAAGTCTATGGCGAGACTCATCAAAATGAATAGATCTAGAATAGAAACGATCGAATCGGTTCTATCTAAATGATTGGGAGATCAGTGTAGATTATAGTACCTTAAGTAGTATTAATCTACAATGACTTTTCAAAGATTGAGATCTTTAACAAAATGAACAGCATGTTGGCATAGTTAAATCCATTTAAGTCTTCAACTTATCAACAATCAAAACCTCTTTGGCTGGGAGTGTTCAGAAAACAATAACAACTTCAATAACAACAAAAGTAGCAATCAAGCAACTAAAAACAACGTTTCACTACAACAAACTCACTCTGGTCGTCAGACTCCAACGTCACACACAAGAAAAACAGTTCTTAGCTTTATAACCGATGTCAATTAAATCCTGCAGATTTAAACGGTTGTTAAGGTTAGTTTTTGTTGTGGGTTTTATGCTTAGCGTTTCTAAGTTCTAGTTGGAACGGTTTCTTTTCGCAACTAGTATAGTTTAAACTGTTTAGTTTATTTACTATCCTGTGCTTGGACGACCTTGTTTTCCCATGAAGTCTTTGAGTTTGCGAGATCTTTGTCGTTTGTGGGGTTATTGAAATCTTTGTCCTTGACATGGGCATGGCCTAACATCACCCCCCTGTGGTCATGGGGGACCACGCACACGGGTGTGGACGTCCGTCCATGGGCACGAGTTAGGATGCCATTGTTTAGTTTATGCTGTTTGCGCAGTTTAGAGTAGACAGTACACAGGAATCTTTCAGGTTTCGGCCAACGTATCTCTGTACGTTTACCTCTTTCTGCGTAATTCAGATGTGTCACAACTGTTGGCACAGTCGCAAGTGTGTCTGACTGGTCAGATTGCGATGGGTCACTGTCGTTGTGATGTGTGTCTTCCCACTTCAAGAATGAAGAGGTGCTCTTTGAGTCTGTAAGAACCATGTCATCTCTGAGCAGTTCTAGATTCAAACGCTCTTGAACCAAGGTTTCATTGAAAGCTTGGATGATAACTGAATTACCTGTCCCAGAGGACAGCACAGCGTTCTCGGTGTGTGATCCTTGGATCTCTACACCGTCCTCTACCTGTGGTAGGAAGTGTGAGTTTGCCCCCCTTTTGTGTGAGGAGGGGTCCTCAAAATCTGTAACAATGAAGTCCAAGTGACTGTCAGCGTGTAGTAGACTGTCACCTTGTGGGCTCAGATGTCCTTGAACCAAGACTTCACTGAAAGCTTGGCTGTTTGCCGAAATACCTGTCCCACAGGACAGTACAGCGTCATCGGTGTGGGACTCTTGGATCACCACACCTTCTTCTACCGGTGGTAGGTAGTGCTCAGTGAGTGCCGAAGGTGTCAGCTCGCAGAGGAGGTTCTCGTGTTGGGCCAGAGTCTGGTCCAATTGTTGAGTCTCCTCTGTCTCACCTGTACATGAAGGATCACTTACCGGGTTTGTGGTCTCGGTTGGGGAATCCTTTTTTACCTCAGCGGTACCTGCTGTTAGACAGTCAGTGTCCTGACCTTGGGGAGGTACCACGAATGGCAGCGGACTGCTCACTGTGGCCCACATTGTCAGATTGCCATAATTTATAATCGCTTCAAAGCGATTTATAAAATCTTGGCCAACCACAAATGGAGCCCGGAGTGAGTCAAGTTCAGACACATATACCGGGTGGTATAGTGACATCTCGCCAATCTGCATGTGAACCATGGCTATTAGGGTTGTCCTCGCCTTTGCGAGGCCTTGTTGCTCACCAGAAGTGTATTTCACAAAGTGTATTTGCCTGCCAACATCGTTAGCGGCGGTCCTTAGCTCCTCAAATAGTTTGGCTGACATGATAGACACGTCTGAGCCGCAAACCAGGAGTGCTTCTTGCGCCTGGACCCCTTCCAGTGTGAGTGGCAGGTAAGCTCTTTTAGCTATCCCCCTTCTTATAAAGTTACACAGAAACAGATCAGGTTTTTTCACACGTTTCTGTGTACGTGCGACTCTGTCTGTGTAATCATCGTCGCTGTCAGCATCATGAAGGTTGTCTGCCTCATGACCTTCAGGATGTGGATTTTCACCAATTTGTTTGCTGTCAGCATTTATGTCAGCGTTGACGTTGTTTTTGTCAACTGTGTGCACTGAGTTGTAGCAAAAGACAGTGCTGCGCGTCGCATCGTCAGGTTGAACAACGTTGTTTGTGTTATCATCAAGGACAACGTCACACGTTGTGTCAGCTTGGTCAACCACTGTAACATTCAAATCATTTGACAAACAAACCACATCCTCAGTCACGTCCTCGCGCGGAGGCGCCGCTTCCATAATCTGGAGCTTGTGTGACTCATTGCATGTCTCGAACTGTGCAGTTCGAGGGGCAGGGGCAGGAGGGCCGCTTCTCGGGGGTACATGTCGGGACAGACCCTTTTTCAAAGGGTCACGGTTCCCAGACATCAACTTCTCTCGAAGTTCACCCACTGTGAGACCTAGGTGAGAACTCCTTTGGTTCGATCTGAACCATCTTGGTTCATCTAGAGAGCGAACACCTGCCTTTTGTGGTTCATTGCTCATCACAGGGTTTTCAACCTGAGGCGAAAGAGGAGCAATACTCCTTGTGAACCGGTCAGAGTCATTGTCCCAGCCGGACACAACCTGTGGTTTGTTATCTCGAGGATTCTGTTCACTCTCGCACTCCATAGGAGAGGAAACCACACCCAGTGTCTGCGAGTGGGATGTGACCTTTTGACCTGTACAAACCTCTGATGGTATCCTAGGTTGTATTTCGGCCTCAAAAACTGTCGCAGCATATTGTCTTATCACTTCCATGGAATCTTTTTTGCAATCAACCTTGAAATGAACACATTTCATTTGAAAAGGCATGAGATTCATAATGAAAAGACGTTTAAACTCCATATTTTCCTCTAATCCAGGGACAGTTTTGCCCCCGGAGTAGACCGAGATTAGCCTGTCGTAGAATGACAGGGGATTTTCCCACTTATCCTGACGGACGTTCCTAGCAGCTAAGTAATTAGCATACGATGAGGCAGATTCCCCCACTTTGCGGGAAGCACGGGCAGGAATCCCAAGGCCCCCATCCATCCATCTAGGATACACAGAACAAGAGGCCTCCTCAGGTGGTTCACCTGTTTGAACGTCCATCTTTGTACTGATGTTCTGTGAAAAATCAAATAACGTGGGTCTCATTTCACAGTGTGTATTCTCACCATGTGATGCCAGGATATGAAATTAAATAAAAAAATCAGTGATTCCTATTAATTTGTCGACCTGTGACAAGGTCAAACAAAATTGGCTGTATTTTGTGTGACTTTGTGAAAACCAAGACAAAAGAAGCCTCATGTGTGTTATTTTAAACTTGCAGTTTAAAATAAAAATAAAAATAGATAGTTTGTTTTGCACAGAATCAATGATAAAAGTGTCAAATTTTATCAACAACAGACATGTCTGTATTAAATCTGTGTAACTGTCCTGCCATCAACATTTGATTATATGTGAAAATCAAATGAAAGGGTGCTGTGTGTACAATATTCTCAAAATGTATCCCGTGTAAAACAGGAACATTCAACATGTACAAATTACCGGAAGACTGCATCTTCTAAAGTAACCAGCAGATGGGGTGAGCAGCGCTGGATGAATTTATCACAGCGACCGCAATTTCTCTATCCGACCACTATAGAGGCGCTGTTATCACCCGTGAGCGAAGCTGCAACTTTCAGCCCACAGACATCTAACACGGATGAAAAGCATCAAGCAGACAGACCCAAAGCGTTACGTGGTACAGCTTCAGAGCCCAGGCTCACAAAAACGAAATCATGTGAGCAAAATCGGTTGAACTGTGAAACCTTTTAAACTGCGTTTAAAAGAAATAAGGTCGGTCCTCATAAAACCGGCAAAATCGGTGTCACGTGACCTGGTCACATGGCGATCGGCAGTCTCAGAGCAACCGACTCAATCCACCCATTAAAATCTCAAAAACACCGCGTTTAAACAGTCTTTTCAATGACAGTAATGGACAAACAAGCACGGAAACTCGTCTGGGACAAGCAGCAAGTGAAAGTTGACGAGGAGCGGGGGCTTCACCCACTGCGCAAGCGTCAACACTTACAGCGTAATCGACCAATCACAGCGAAGACAGAACTGTAGTTCTAAAACCCAAGTGTTCATGGGAAATTGTGTCTTCCAAACCTAACGCCGCCCACGTGCGACGTGCCGTTCGAGCGGTGCGTTCACGGACCTGCGGTCTCTTGAACTCTAGCGAGGAACGGACTTTTAAACGTTCTAAAACAGTCATAAATATCGCAAAACACTGCGGTTAAGCCAGTCTTCGACGATATCACGTGCATAGAACTGAAACAACACAGATAAACCGTCTGAAATGTGTGCAAAATTGAATCTGACAACCAGAGTCCACAGAAACCAACGTTCTTGAACGCGACACACAATGGACCAATCACAGCGTTTTAAGCAGCCATCTTGTCGGTACTGTTTAGCCTAGCTCAACCCAAAGTACTGGACTCACTTCCACAAAATAAATGACTTTTACACCGCAGAAAAATTCTTTTAACGAGCACAACACATCCAAGCTAACCCCACGCCCCCAGGGGAGGCAGCACGCTAACTGTGTACAACAACGGACTTTACGTCAAACGGAACCGGATCTCGGTCCGGCCCAAAGCGGAGTGGGTTTTTCCCGAACCTCGGCCAACAACACGTTGTAACAGATTAGGTAAAATGGAGCAGCAAAGAGTGAAACAGACGTTTAACAGTAAATCGCAGATGCAATAAAATGAAGCAGAGGTGACACGGCGGTCACAAAATGGAAAAATGCATGCAGCCTCGCGACACGTATGAACGTCTCACAAGCACAGACAAAACATTCATCACTCAGCAGCTTCAAACAGACGTTGAAATGTGAAATAAACAATAATTCTATCGGGAAATAATCCAGACAATGCCACGATCAGCAACTCCCGGACACTCCACCAGCCAGAACTATTCTTATAAGCCCAAAACCAGGATGCAAACTAATGCCAACAAACACCGTAACATCAAGCTACACAAAACAACTTAATAAACGTTCCAGGAACTCGGACGAGCCACCAATTGTAATAGAATAATGCGGTTGTAAGGTATTTAAACACTTACTGAGTCTGGCATTATTGTAGATGCGCAGTTTATGAGCAGAGTTTAACTGCACAAACTGCCACCAATGCGCGAGTTCTTCCTTTTTCCGATACTAAATTGTTTTTACTGTGATTAGCCAGAAATGTAACTTCACAGGAGACTTCAATTTATATTGGTCTACCAAAAAAATAGACCTTTTATTGAAACTATCACAAAATTACATTAAACATTTGTATCGATATTAGCTCTGATTTAATAACTACGTTGACAAGAATTCAAATTAAAAACAAACAGACAGTTGGACCTTTCTGTTGGCACATTACTTGACAGATTAAATGCTTATGAAAAATAAGAAATAGGAGGAAGAAGATGAAAGCTAAGTTAACTGAAATTAATTATTTGAAACAACCAGAGTGGCACCTTCCCATACGGTTCAGCTGGGCTTCTCACACGTTCAGGACACAATCAACGCCTCGTTACCTGTTGACGATATGTCTTGGAGATAAGAGTTGAGGTTTGTGGACATTAACGGACTGTGTTGTCCAGTTCACGCCCAGATGACCTCCGCGCGTGTGAGCTGATTCAGACGAGTAAGAAGAACCGCTTCTCCCGGCAGGAACAGAGCCAGCTACTGGTTGCACTTTCAAAATAAAACTTCAGAAAACAAACTCTTTCAGAAAGGAGTGAATGGATCAAAGTAAGGCTTTACTATGATCCCAGCTGAGACGTGGGTCGTTGACACATGACCGGACCGTCTCCAGCTTTCCAGAGGGAAGCAAGTTGTCAGTTCGTTCTCCTCGAAACTCTAAAAACAAATGCAGGAAGTGCCCATTTATAGGGAGGCGGGATCTGACCCACCTCCTTAATAACTATTGGCTGGTTTTAACAAAATAAAAGATGGAAGTTTAATTCCATAGGCAGAAAGACTCTTGACGGACAACAGGAAAACTGTTTACATAAACGACCAGGTGGACTGTCCTGTTGAGTCTAGCTTGAAGACAAAACAAGAGAAGGAAGAGAACAGCTCTTACCCTGACTTCTGCCTTAGCGACAGAGTCTGCTTGCTTTTGCAGAAATAAAACCAGCAGAAGGTCACAGTCATGCAAGTAACAGATCATCATTAAAAATGACAAAAATATACTGTAGATCAATTCTGAATTAACACACATTAAAGAGAAAGTTCAATCTGATTAATTAGTGTCCATTAATTCATAATAATTGTTAACCAAAATAGTGTTTACTCGTCTCCTTGAAGGCTTCAAGAAGGTGTAACACTGAGAGTTTCAGAGAGATGCAGAGAGGTGTACTTGAAGGTCAAGCCTAAAATAACAGAGGCTAGGTGTATCACTACAGACGCCATTTCTTCCGTGGTCCACACTGCTCTCACCCACCTGGATCAGAAGGACTCATACGTGCGTCTGCTCTTTGTGGACTTCACATCTGCCTTCAACACCATGATCCCCCAAACTCTGATAGACAAACTATCTACACTTGGACTAAGCCCCTCTATTTGTAACTGGGTACTAGACTTCTTAACAGACAGACCACAGTCCGTGAAGATCCACAACTTCTCCTCCTCCACCATAACCCTCAGCACTGGCTCTCCTCAAGGATGTGTGCTGAGCCCCCTTCTGTTCACTCTGCTCACATATGATTGTACAGCCACACTTCCAGGCTGTCATATTGTTAAGTTTGCAGATGATACAGCGGTGGTGGGATGCATCACAAACAATGATGAGTCCAGCTACAGACAGGAGGTGGAACATCTGGAGAGCTGGTGCAAAGAGAATAATCTTCACATGAATGTGAAGAAGACAAAGGAGATGATTGTGGACTTCAGAAGGAACAAACACACCCACGCCCCACTGAAAATAGGTGGGTCTGCAGTGGAAGTGGTCTCCAGCTACAAATACTTGGGTGTACACATGAATGATAACCTCAGCTGGAGCAACAACACCACCAGCCTGATCAAGAAAGGTCATCAGAGACTCTACTTCCTCAGACGGCTGAGACGAGCTGGTCTGAGCAGCCCAGTTCTCACCTCGTTCTACAGGTGTGCAGTGGAGAGCGTCCTGTGCTCCAGCATCAACGTGTGGCATGGAGGCTGCACAGTTGAAGAGAGGAAAGCTCTACAGAGAGTGGTGAAGGCTGCACAGAAGTCTGTTGGAGTCAGTCTCCCCACCATCACAGACATTTACACCTCCAGATGCAGGAAAAGAGCCACCTGCATCATGAAAGACCTCACTCATCCAGCACACTCACTCTTTGCCCCACTCCCCTCAGGACGGAGGTTGAGGAGCATCAAGTGTAGAACCACTAGACTGAGGAACAGCTTCTACCCTGAGGCTGTTAGACTCATGAATAAATAAAATAAATAAAAATAAACACTGCAAAATATCACATCATGCTGATGCTGATCTGTTTTCTTGTTGCTGTGTTCATCTGTGTTCATCTGTGACCATCTGCTCATACAAACTCATGTTCGTGCTGCTGTTTATTCCACTATATTAGGCTTAGTGTATTACTAGTTGATGTTTTTCTTAGTTAATTCTAGATGTTATTACTGTTTTTCTCTTGCATTTGTTGTTGGATGTAACTGGGACCCCGTGTACATAATCTCGTTTTCATCACATGTACCACATGCGGTGCAAATGACAATAAAGACTCTCTGACTCTCCTCACTCTAAGAGGAATTTTTCAGACGACAGGCATCTTTTTGACCAAGGTTCCTCTAACTTTCTCCTCTCTTACAACACAGCGTTCCGCTTCGCTGCTTTTCAGTCTCTGACTTTCCCGCTCCTGTGACTTGTATTTATACCTTCTGCTATGCACATGCGCAGAGGAAAACAGAGCCAACGGCTGCTGGACCAGTCACGTGAGCTGCACATGCAGGCGACCTTTCAAAATAAAAGTCTTCAGCTTACCGTGAGACATTACATACTGTTGACAAAAATAACCTCTTTGTGTACAGATTTCAAACAAAATAAAAGATAATTACATCAAATATTACCTTTAAAATACCTGTAATCATTATCTTTTATGGTTTCAACCATTTTAGACCTATTTCCTATTTATTTCTCTATTTATTTATTTCTATTAATCTGTTTAATAGCCAAATAAATAAAATGGATACAACAATAAAGGTTATTTTAGCCTGGGTTACACCCTCCCCACTTGAATCTATGCAAGTCCCTTTGCATACTACTCAAATTAGGCTAATTGGTTCTGAGGGTTTTTCTATAGAATCTGTGACAGCTTCACTCAAACTTTGGAACAAAGATTGGACTATACTGACAATAGGATTTCCTAATTTTGGATAGGTTAAGATCTTTGGTTTGGTCCTCTGTCGAGAAGGTCTGCTAGCAGCTAGTTCTGTCTCAGGGTCGCATTCTCTGTCCTCATTGGTCATGAGTTCAGTCTCGTTAACTTCAGTCTGAGTCGGTTCATCAGCATTAGCTTGACTAAGATCTGAAGCATTATCTATCTCATCAAGGTGAGTGTCTGATTCCCTAACTCGTTTAGGTTCAGAAACACTCTGTGTTTCTTTCAAGTTATCTATTTCAAGTTCTGGAGGAGTATCAGAAGGAAGGACTACCTCGTATTCCTCGACCACCCTAGAAATTTCCTGCAGAGGGCCTGCACTGCAAAAACGTAAAATCTTACCAAGTCAAATTTTCTAATTTCAAGTCAAAACCTCTTATCACACTTAATATAAGTCAAAAACATATTTCTAAGTAAGACATAACAACTTGTTTTGAGACAATGCATCTTGAAAATCTTGATAAGGCAAAAAGTCTTGAAAATATCTTGTTTTGAGTCATTTCTTATTTGAAACAAGCTTTTTTGACATTTCATTAACATTTGCAGTTGTCGTGAGGTTTGTAAAATGTGAAAAATCTTGTTTCAAGATAACAAACTAACTTGAATTTAGACAAATCTGTTTCTTTGATCAGCATGCCCACTCAAAGTATTAATCATTCTATTTTTTATACAGGTTCTGTTTAACTTTGAACAGACTCCATTGTCCTAATACAATTTCTTTAAACCAATAGTTCATTAACATTTTCTACATTGTATTTTTTTCCAAGGCTGAATACTACATAAACATACCTACTGTGCAGTTTATATTAAATAGACAAATAATGCAGGTTCATTTCACATATTTATTTTAACATATAATTTAACATATAATTGAGTTTAATAAAATAAATGTGGTTAGGAGAGATTAAGCGGCCGTGGGGCGGCCGTGGCGTAGTGGTAATGGCAGTCGTCCCCAATCGGAAGGTTGGAGGTTCGAATCCTGGTTCCCCATGTGTCGTTGTGTCCCCGGGCAAGACACTTAACCCCGAGTTGCTCCCGGTAGGACTGGATGGCGCCTTGCATGGGTCTGCCGCTACCGGTGTATGAATGTGTGTATGAATGGGTGGATGGTTGGTATTGTAAAGAGCTTTGGGGCCCCTCATAGGGGGCTGGAAAACGCTACATAAATAAGCTCCATTTACTATAAACATATTTTTCTACGTTTGGGACAAGGGGAAAAAATATAGTAAAAAAGGGATCCTTCGCACTCCTTCCCACACCTTCCCACACCTTTGCACTCCTTCGCACTCCTTCCCACATCTTCCCACACCTTCCCACACCTTGGCACTCCTTCGCACTCCTTGGCACTGGCACTCCTTAGTTATTAGTTATTTAGTACACAAAGAATGGGATTAACAATAACATTTTTATGGGTACCAGCACACATTGGGATAAAAGGAAATGAGACAGCAGATAAGATGGCAAAGAAGGCAACTCAAACTCAGATCAACTTCACAGTAAAAACAAGTAAATCAGAGGCAAAAAGTATCATTAAACAAAGACTGAAGAAAGAATGGCAGAAAAGATGGGATGAAGAAAGTAAAGGAAGATGGTTTTATGGGATCAAAATGACAGTAGGTGAAACACGAACTGGAAGAAGGAGCAGAAAAGAGGAAAGATTAATAACAAGACTAAGATTTGAACACACAGGACTTAATTATTCATTATTTCAAATAAAGAAACACAATACAGGCAAATGTGAGCACTGTGGACAAGATGAAACATTGCAACATGTTCTACAGGAATGTCAAAACTATGATCAAGACCGTGAATATATGAAGAGAGAATTTGAAGAGATAAAAGAAAAGTTTAACATAATAGCTGCACTACAACATAACTTAGAGAGTAAACATATCCAAATTATAATTAGATATTTTAAGAAAACAAAGTTGTTTAATAGAATTTGAAATACATATAGTTTAATCAGGCGTACACATGCCTCTTATCAACAGGTCCTGTTGTTGTCCCATGAAGAACCACACTCCATACCAGTGGTGGCGGTAATGCACACCTAAAGTGTTTTGCCAACCGCCATTAAACCCCATGAAGAAGAAGAAGAACGGTGTGCGCATGCGTGAAGTAATTCGTAATCTTATACTTCGTATAGCTCGCCCTTTAGCTCCTATCTAGTGTTCTATATATGATATCTATGTACGTGACTGCCAGCAGCAGGCACAGCGATGCACTGCAGTCATGTAAGACAAACATCTGCACTTGTTAACTCAGTTAACTGTCATGAGCCAGACCTGGACACATTGGTTTCCTGGCCTGGACACATTGGTTCCAGCCAGGACATTTCTGTCTTTTTCAACATCGGGTCAAACAGGTAACGTCTCTGACCCGTCTCAAAAAAAAAAAAAAAAAAAGACGTTTTTCTCATGCATGGCCTGATAACAGTTGTTTTCAGCCAGGACTTTTTCGTCTCTTCCACAAGCCAGGCAGATCAGGTAAAACCACCGACCTGCACGAGTCAACTGGTCTCAGTGCAGCAGGGGTCGTGAGGAGAGTCTCCTATGGGCCATTGCGACTCCGTCCACTAGGTGGCGGTGGAGGACAGACTATTTCTCTGGTGCAGCAGAACGTTGTTAAATTACAGCGCAGTCTAGCTTCAGACCTGCTCTCTAAATGGTCTCTTACTGGACTACTCGCAACAATTGCAGAGACGCCGCACCGGTTCATTGCAATTTCTGAAGACAACATCTTCAGCACAGGGCGCTGCAGTTTGGAACTACAGGAACTGTTAGCGAAATACGTCATTTCCGGAGTTCCCCCTCGAGCGAGGACGGAACCGTTTTCTATTCAAAAAACTTGTTTCCAAGGAATCAAACAGACTCGGGCAGTTTTCTGGAGTTTGTCGATTTGCAACAAACATCACGTGAGTAGTCTCTTCCATATATTGACAATAAAACGTATTTTTCAAATACGTGACACGGAGTTGGGTTCGTCTCAATCGATCGCAGAGACGCATTCCCACATTTCAATCATAAACAAACGCAGGGAATTCCTCAGGTTTGTTTTTTCAAAAAGTTTGCTATCAGTACGACTGCATGTCGTCACGGCAGTTCGCTCCCCGCACCTGCACGAGGGTTATCTGGCGGTGTTTACCGCTGCGTCAAGGAGCATGAAAACTCTGTTATTCACTCGGCCCGAGGATCGATTGCTTCTGTCTCGCTCCTAGAAGAAGCGGAAGCACAGACTGGTGAATAATAACATAGATATCATATATATGATATCTATGAATAATAAATGTCCCACTTGGTTATTCGCCATAAACTGGGGAAACAGCTCAGTTACTCCAGTCCATAAAGTATTTTTACTGAGACGACCCTCTGCTCCTTCAGCTGTTGTGTCGGGACAGAGGAGAGAGCAGCTGACGTCACTCTTCAGTACGTCAACCTCACACATGTCAGTTCCAACCTGCTACATAATGAGATTGTCAGGAATGACGGATGCCGTTCACGTGGTAGTGAAATTAATCTTACTACACATGCACCGTTTTTCAGATATGTTTTTATGTCAGAAAATTGACCCAGTACACCACAACTGGCTCATGTCACGGTTTCTCATCACTGAGAACGGACCTGTATGGCAAGCTTTTTTAACATATCTTCCCCCGCGACAGCGTCATACTGAATAACCTTTTAGTCCACGCCCACCTACAGTGTGGGCCCGCCCCGTGTGCATAAAAGTCCACCACACGGAAGGAACAGCCTCGAACAGCTTATCATTCAGCCGTCCAAGAGCCAATGGGGCCCACAAAGCTAAAGGGCTCCGCTATACTCGTATAATCTGGGGTTACAATACGTAACCAACGTTATACTTCGTATAGCTCGCCCTTTAGCTCCTATTGGATAAAGGGCGTAGCAGGATGTAGTCCATGCCCCATTGGGTCCAGCCCAAGCATGAAGTCCTTGCTCACCCAAACACACCTCTGTCCTTCCTCATACGTCATCCGTACGTTCCACGTCATGACGCACCAGAGGAGGGCACTGGTGATTGGCGGATAAGTCTGCAGGCCTGCACTGAGGCCTGACAGGCGTGTGACAGCTGCACCGCAGCCTCACAACATTGTTTATATATATATATATATATATATATATATATATAGTTTTTATTATATTATTATTTATTTTTTTGTGTGTTTTTTATTTTTGTACAACAAACGTCAGAGGTCAGAACAGGCCTCGGCGGTGACCCCAAACAGGGGAACAAAACTGACCCTGAGCTATGTACAGACAGGTTTAAAAACCAGTAACAACACAACAAACTCAGTCCCAGAGCCCTGAGACTGATGGCAACACTCACACATCCTGCACAGAGGCAGGTGGAGTGGCAGAACACTAAATGAAAACTTTACCCCGCTAATCCATAACTCCCAGGACTGAATTAGTCATGGAGGGACCTGATATGTCACGCAGGTAATATCTTATGAACGTGCAGGGCGTGGCCCACGAGGCCGCCAAGCAGATATTGCTTACTGTCATCCCGCCATGTAAAGCTGCAGAGGACGCCAACGCCCGTGTAGAATGAGCACGTAGCGTCTGAGGAGGTTCTGCTCCACACGTTCTGTAAGCTTCTGAGATGGCTTCACACAGCCAGTGTGAGAGCCGCTGGGATGACAGAGCTCGTCCCACAGAGCTGTCCCTGTAGTGGGTAAACAGACTCTGGGACTGGCATAGACTGGCCGTTCGTGCCACATAACACTGTAGCGCACGGACAGGGCACAATAAATGTTGTTTGGCTTCCTCCTCTGAAGTGTGAGGAAGGAGATGGAACCCATTTAAAATAATTTGCCTTGATTTAAACGTACGGTTTAAATTTTTGGCATAAAAACTGGGTTGGGCCTTAAAATGGCCGAGCTTCCATCTTGTTGGATTTGTAAACATGATGGGGCCACAGACAGTGCACACAGATCACTCACTCTCTTTGCTGACGTCAGCGCCAGTAAGTTTTGAGTGACAGAAACTTCAGTGACGTTGTTCAGAGGTTCGAAAGGAGCTTTGAGCAAGGCGTGTAAAACCAGGGACAAATCCCACTGAGGTGAGAGGTCACGCCTCACTGGTTGACGTCTGGTCTGCACACACCTTGCAGAAAACGTTTCAACATCGGGTGATTAAATAACTGTCACCAAAGCCTTCATGACATGAGGAAAATAGCAGCTGCATGTACTTAAAAAGGTACTATCAGCTAAAAACCTTTCTAACAACAGCTGCAGGAATGACAACACGCAGCCCAGCTCACATGATGTGACGTCGGCCCCTCTTTCGGTGCACAAGCGCTGGAAAACCGCCCATTTTGACGCGTACACAGTTGTTGTGGACGCCGTGCGTGCGTCTTGAATAGTTTTTATTATTTTTATTTTATTTTGATAACTATTATTATTATTATTACTAATAATAGTTAAACGGTTCCGTTCAGCCTCCAAGCCCACAGGGGTTGGCCTATCTCTGGAGGGTGCGTGATCGCCCCTCCTGCCTGCAGAAGCGCATCCTCTCTCCACAGAAGCTGCAGGGGTTTCTCCCACAACAGCTGCTGGAGGACCGGGAACCACAGCGCGTATTTGCGCTCTGGAGCTATCAGGATGACTGACAGCTTCTCCCTCTGGACTCGCTCCAGGACGCTTGATATGAGAGCCACAGGTGGAAAAGCGTACAGTAGTTTCTCTGGCCACCAGCTGTTGACGGGTAGACAGACTACACGATTTTATGTTAAAAAAGCTTGCCATACAGGTCCGTTCTCAGTGATGAGAAACCGTGACATGAGCCAGTTGTGGTGTACTGGGTCAATTTTCTGACATAAAAACATATCTGAAAAACGGTGCATGTGTAGTAAGATTAATTTCACTACCACGTGAACGGCATCCGTCATTCCTGACAATCTCATTATGTAGCAGGTTGGAACTGACATGTGTGAGGTTGACGTACTGAAGAGTGACGTCAGCTGCTCTCTCCTCTGTCCCGACACAACAGCTGAAGGAGCAGAGGGTCGTCTCAGTAAAAATACTTTATGGACTGGAGTAACTGAGCTGTTTCCCCAGTTTATGGCGAATAACCAAGTGGGACATTTATTATTCATAGATATCATATATATGATATCTATGTTATTATTCACCAGTCTGTGCTTCCGCTTCTTCTAGGAGCGAGACAGAAGCAATCGATCCTCGGGCCGAGTGAATAACAGAGTTTTCATGCTCCTTGACGCAGCGGTAAACACCGCCAGATAACCCTCGTGCAGGTGCGGGGAGCGAACTGCCGTGACGACATGCAGTCGTACTGATAGCAAACTTTTTGAAAAAACAAACCTGAGGAATTCCCTGCGTTTGTTTATGATTGAAATGTGGGAATGCGTCTCTGCGATCGATTGAGACGAACCCAACTCCGTGTCACGTATTTGAAAAATACGTTTTATTGTCAATATATGGAAGAGACTACTCACGTGATGTTTGTTGCAAATCGACAAACTCCAGAAAACTGCCCGAGTCTGTTTGATTCCTTGGAAACAAGTTTTTTGAATAGAAAACGGTTCCGTCCTCGCTCGAGGGGGAACTCCGGAAATGACGTATTTCGCTAACAGTTCCTGTAGTTCCAAACTGCAGCGCCCTGTGCTGAAGATGTTGTCTTCAGAAATTGCAATGAACCGGTGCGGCGTCTCTGCAATTGTTGCGAGTAGTCCAGTAAGAGACCATTTAGAGAGCAGGTCTGAAGCTAGACTGCGCTGTAATTTAACAACGTTCTGCTGCACCAGAGAAATAGTCTGTCCTCCACCGCCACCTAGTGGACGGAGTCGCAATGGCCCATAGGAGACTCTCCTCACGACCCCTGCTGCACTGAGACCAGTTGACTCGTGCAGGTCGGTGGTTTTACCTGATCTGCCTGGCTTGTGGAAGAGACGAAAAAGTCCTGGCTGAAAACAACTGTTATCAGGCCATGCATGAGAAAAACGTCTTTTTTTTTTTTTTTTTTTGAGACGGGTCAGAGACGTTACCTGTTTGACCCGATGTTGAAAAAGACAGAAATGTCCTGGCTGGAACCAATGTGTCCAGGCCAGGAAACCAATGTGTCCAGGTCTGGCTCATGACAGTTAACTGAGTTAACAAGTGCAGATGTTTGTCTTACATGACTGCAGTGCATCGCTGTGCCTGCTGCTGGCAGTCACGTACATAGATATCATATATAGAACACTAGATAGGAGCTAAAGGGCTCCGCTATACTCGTATAATCTGGGGTTACAATACGTAACCAACGTTCTTTGCGCGGGCTCAGCAGCAACAACAGTACGTAAAGTTTTGTAAATCACATTAGTTAATAAACCCGTGACAAACTTTGAACGATTATTTTGGGGCGTACAGTCAACAGCAGAATTTACCAACGGCTTACTAGCTGTGCCGATATTTTCGAGCTGTACATTTCGAGCCGATTTTTTCGAGATAGCTAGCTCGGACTGCAAGCTACCGTCCGAGCTAGCTACACAGTAGCCGTGCGGAGCCAGTAACAGTCTCATTGATTAAAATGAGTGCGTATTTGCTGCGGAGGTCGGACAGGAGCGAACGCATGTAGGGGGCTAGCAGTGTTAGCGCGGGCTAGCTAGCTAGCTAACCCGCGCTAACACTGGACTGTTGTGATGGTATGCTAAATGAGGTGGTTGGAAAAAAAAGAGCTGGAGTTTAATGTTTTTGTCTGCTCTGTTAGGCCATGAAGAGTCCTAAACTCTTAGAGAGGTGCTCAAAAGGAGAGAGAGAGAGTATTTGTATAAAAAAGAATTTATTATGACAGGCATAATGATTAATCAGCGTACAGACATAAAATACATTTATATGCATACAGTGGCCTCTCTTCTGACTAAGATATGGTGTTCTGGTGTGCGTTATCTCTGTAGATGGATGTGCGAGCAGAGTCTTAAATCAGTAAAACTGTTTTCTAGATGTGAACTCTAAGTGTATTAGCCTTTAAGTAATAATGTAGTCTATCATAATAGTATATATATTATGTGTGATGTGTTCTGGTTATCGAGCACAATGTATTGTTGTCTGTGGACCAGCGGCAGTAACTATGTTACCTGCACTGGATGAAGAGAAACTACTTGATTAAGTTATGATTATATGAAAAATGGGCTCCTAAGCTAACTAAACAGTAACATTTCCTGAGCATATAAAATCAGTAAACGGTGTATAAAACAGTGTCATAACTCTTCAGCCACTAAGCCTAAAATGTCTCAGAAATATGTTTAACATTAAACGATAAAACTTAATTATCCCCTATACATGTACTGCCCATCATTAATGACTTTTTTTAATCATGTGCTTAAAAAAAAACATTTCCCCCTCTTATATCTGTCAGCATTGGCTGTGGTCACACAAAGATAAATGTTAATGTTACATGAACTAAGCAGAGGGGTATTAATCTACTGCTGATGGAGAATGTGCAGAGGCCCCAAACACACCTGCTTCATGGGTATTTGTCTAAACAAGAATGTTCAATGTCTCTGTTGGTGGTATATTGACATACTTTCCATCCACAAACTTTTAAAATAAGGTTGAGATTTCACATTCCTCTCCTTGCTCTTTTCCACAGATTTGGAAAAACACGATCCAAGTCGCCTTCAGTGGTGAGTTGTCTCCAAACCTAACCCAGCCATCCATGGACACCGGCTACCAAAAGATGCCAGTTCCCTGTTAGGAAATCCCAGTGAAATAGACGTCACAGATCTATGTGGTGGCCAGTTCCTCTACTTTTTCATTCATTCAACCTTTATTTAGTCAGGTAAATCTCATTGAGCCTCGAGGGCTCATTTACAAAAGCGACCTGCTACAAACTAAAGAATGATGAACAGCAATGGTAGAATTTCCTTAAACAACAAACAACAGAAAAAAGAAAAAAAATGTAGGAGAGAAATAGAAAGTGAAATGCAAAGTATCAAAACTTTGGTGTGGAGACAGGACTTCTGAAAATGTGCTCACATTATCCCAATTTTTTTTTCAACAGAAAATGAGATACAGCTAAATTTCAATGTAGATGGTGTACCATTATTTAAATCATCAAATGTACAAATTTTGCCCATTCTCTGCAGTGTGAAAAAGTTAGAGCCGTTTATTGTTGCATTAATTTGTGGAACTGCAAAGCCAAACAGTGAGCCAAAGCCAGGCAGCATCAGGCCTCAGAGTAAAAAACCTTGGCCTTATCGGAAAAGCAAGACAAAACCGAGCCTAAGCTGTCCCAGGCTCTCTCAGAGCTGCAAACTCAAGAACTCCCAGAAAACCTCTTCTGCAATAATGATGAATCAACCTGAAGGTGGTACCGTTTGCATCAGACATTAGAACGTAACCAACTTTGTTATGCACACGGAAAGGCCTCGTATGATAAGACACACCAATTCTCTGTTTTAACGTTAGGGCTGCAATGATCAAAAGGTATGAAATACAAAACTGCATCTGACAATCGGTCACAAAATTTCCTTCACAGGTATAGTTTGTTCAAAATATGACTACTGTCTTACAGCATGTATATTTTTTTATTTATTTTAGGTCAAAAAGCTACCAAGAAGTCTAGAAATGTTTTTCCTTGTGAGGGTATGTTAAAAAAATTTTCACCACTGATTAATTTGGGGGTATACCACATCAAAAGAGGATAGTTATACCTTGGTGGTGGGTCATGTCACACAAGGTGGGCTGACAATTCTAGAATCATTGGAGGTATGCAATTGTTCTTACTGCAAACGCACAGCTAAGTCACTTACACTTTTTGTTACATATTTCACAATAAAAATAAGCCACATCCTGCACATAATAAGCTAATCCATGTAACTTTTATTTCTTTTTTTAAGAACAAATCTATGTAGTATTTCAATCACCACCATATCAGTAACAGGCTAATTACTTACTATAGATGTAAAATCACTTTTATTTTAATTTATTTTTTACTGTTGACTGTTTTATTATAGATGACTTTGCTCTTCCAACTCCTCCTAAAAGGATGAATGCACAGTCAGGTAAATATTGCACAACTATCATCTTGGGGTACTTGGAAACCTTGTGTAAAGTAATTTACATTTTTGACATATTAACACTTATGTTTAAACCCTCTAAAATGCAGAAAGAACCCCGATGGACATCCCTTCAAGCACTCAATCTCAAATCTTGGGATGCAATGGTAGCAGGAGTCCCTCTGAGTCTCTTTCTAATGATCAAAGGTATTTAATTTAAATATGATCAAAATTAGAGATGTAACAATTCATCTAACTCACGATGTGATGTGTACCAATTTTGCTGTTGCATGCTTTAAACAGATCAGTCAGACCTGGCCAAGACAGTCCCTTTCTCAGAGGCGGCGTTGGAGGTCGAGGTCTTCCTCTCGTGGACAAAGGTAAATTGTTATCAAAAGTATAATATTGATAACCTGGATTATTCTGATAATTCAAACATTTCCAGAAATGTAGATTAATTTATCTTTTTAATTACAATAATGCATTATTATTTGAATGTTAATGAGAAATTGGTGTTATTATTTTTTAAAGAATAAACCTAACATAGTATTTGGATATTAAAGTTTTCAAGGTGGAAAGAAACAAAATCTTTGCAGGTTGCTGGAAATATCTTACTCAAAATCTTTTTTTTTAATTGATACATTTTTTCCCATGGTTCTACACTAACTTCTTGCACTGATTGCACTGGTGTTTCTAAACTTTTTTTTGGTTCACCAGCACAGTTAGTGCACCCAAATTTTCAACCGCGTCATATTTAACATGATAGTTTTACAGGTTCTCTATTTTATTTATTTATCTGGCTTATATTCCACAATCTTAAAATATGATTCATCATGCCAACAGAAATATGTCTTTGTGTTTCAGGAAAAACAGGACCTCAAAGCCCCCAGGAAAACTCTCCCTCTCCTGTCCAATTCTGATTGTGTGTTCGTCCAACTGCCTGCTCACGGTAGGAGATGTGCCTATCACAACATTTCCCAAAGACATTTTATGTTTAAACATTTGAAGTTGTAGTGGCTCCCTCGTTTTTCATGGTGCCCAGTAGTATACTCTCCATTTTTCATAGCAAAAATTGTTTTTATTTTGTTGAAGGTGTTTTATATTATTTTAAAAAAATATAATCAAGTGTTAACTACAGTTGTAATTGGGAGTAGTAGTTGTTGCATTGCTGCTGAAACCATTGTGATAAAATAAATGTGTTGAAGTTAAAGAATACCTTTCATTTTTTGTCATTACAGAAAATGTTTGAAGGTTTTGACAAGACATGTATTATTACGTTTGTTGGTTAAATTTGATAACGGGTTGGAGAAACATTTGAAACATCTGTAGAACTAAAAATGAGTAAAAGTTTTAGGGATGTATACTAATTTTAAGCATCACACGCTCAATTGTAGTAAAATATTGCTAAGAATGAGATTTTTTGCAGCTAGGTTTAAGATTGTTTATCTTGTAAAAAGATAAAATGTCTTATTTTTAGAAATCGTGTCAAGACAATTTTCACTTGTTGGAAGATCTTTTTGCTTGTTTCAGTCAAAAAAAAATCTAATTTTAAGTTGTTTTAAACTTGTTTTCAGAGTAGACTTTTCTCCAGTGTACTACTTTTGAGCATCAGAATCTTATTATAAGACAAGAAAAGCTCACAATTGTAGTAAAATATTGCTCAAAACTAGATTTTTGTAGCTAGTTTCAAGATTCCGCATATCTTGTTTTCACTTGTTACCAGATCTTTTTGCTTATTTCAATCAAAAAAAAAACTAATTTTAAGTTGTTTTAAACTTGTTTTCAGAGTAGACTTTTCTCCAGTGTACTACTTTTGAGCATCAGAATCTTATTATAAGACAAGAAAAGCTCACAATTGTAGTAAAATATTGCTCAAAACTAGATTTTTGTAGCTAGTTTCAAGATTCCGCATATCTTGTTTGACTTGAACAAAATGTCTTATTTTAAGAATCTTGTCAAGTGAATTTTCACTTGTTCCATTGGCAGATTTTTTTGCTTATTTCAAGCAAAAAAATCTTATTTTACATTTTTTTTTTCTTATTTTTAGAGGGGCATTTTTTCCAGTGTGGAGTGTCAACGTCCACATGAACTGACCCCTCCAAGACTTTGTTTTGGCCTGCAGGAAGGACTTCAGGCTCACTTCCTGACAACATGACAAGACCAATATTACTGGTTTCTTCCTGTCTGTACCTCTCTTGTAACACGTTCAGCACGCCTCTGTAGCTACAAGAAAGGGTATTGGAATCTGTGTTAGCAAGAGAAAAATTTTCAAAAAGAAGATCAAGGATGTTTGTACCAATCACAAGAGAAGATTGGACACTGGAGTGCGTGTGTGGAATAACTAGCGCAAGAGAAAACACTGTGAATTCTTGTCCAAAACCATCCTCTGGAAAGGTGATGTTAACACAAATATAGCCTGAATATGGGATATTCTGACCATTTGCGACTTCAACTTCAAGAAGGTCACTTATGGGATAGATCTTCAGATGTGAAAGATAACTGTCATAAAATGACTGGGACACAGTTGTCACTTGTGACCCGGTATCAAGAAGACAATTACACATCTGTCCATTAATTAGTACCTCAGCGGTGTACTTGGCTCCAACTAAGCCTTTAGGTAACTTCACACTAGCTGATTTATTGTGAAGAACCCGTTTCCTGTTTTTTCTGGGATGTCTAGTGGGACTGGTATCAATAACAGCACTCATTTGTCCCGCAATGAGGGCTTCGTCTAGTTTAAAGACTGTGTTCGATTGTTCTGTTTATCCCAAAGCAACTGTTTTGCTTTTAACTGGGTTCTCTTTTCTGCAACAAGGGATGGATTTGATTCACTTGTGCAAGCTGAAACAATGTGACCATCCTCGCCACACCGAAAACAATACCAAGGCTTCGGCCTACGTTTTACAGTTTGGACTGTCGCAGTTTGTTCAGGTGCCTTAGACTTAGTTTGCTTCTTAGTTCTAGGTGCACTAGCATTTTTCTGAGTGGAGTTTGGTGATTGTAGTCTAACCAATTGGCTCCGGAGCTCAGCAATCTGTGCTTTTAGTTCTGTGACCTGATCACCATGGTGAACCACAGGTTGAACTACTTTTTGAGGTTTCAATTTGTCTATCTGCTTCTGCATCTGAGTTATCTGGGTTCGCATCTCAGTGAGAACGTCTTGCATTGTGGGTTCAGAGAGGTCAGAGGTCGCAGTAATACCATGGGAGGTTACTGTTTGCCTCGCAGCAGCGAAGTGTTTTTTCATTCTGCTCTCTTTTGCTACATGCTTATCTTCTTCCACTCTTAGCTGCAGCAGCAGCTCAGTGAATTAAGGTGGTTTATCTTTCTTTCTTTCAAGCTCTAGTTCTGCTAATAAGGCGTTGTCCCAACACCCACGACAGAACTGACGCAGAAGGTGTCGGTCAGCTTCGGTAGGAACTGCTCCACCTCTGCTCAGGACTGTCTGTAAGCGATGAAGGTAATGTGATGGCTTTTCACCAGGATCTTGGAGAGTGCCAAGAAATTTAGCAAAAAGCTCATCGCCATCTTCCACTGCACCAAAAGCTGAATTCAACAGTTCAATATAAGCTAATGGGGATGCAGTAGAGCCTAATGGTTTTACCACATTGGATGCAGGTGGAACAAGGCTGTCTAAAATTTTCCTTGAGCATTGCAAAACAGGCAGATCTGGATCCTGAAGCATGAGCTCAACACTGTTGCGCCATGTGTCAAATTCAATCTCATGACTCGGACATGGTAATTTGCCTGAAAACTGCCTAAGACGGAAAGAGGCACTCACCTGTGAGACTGGAGCTTCATTTCGCACTATGTGCTCTACGATAACTTTCTGCACCTCAGGATGAGTGACAATGTTCTGTGTTAGGTTAGAGGCTAAATTGGGTCGAGGTCGGTTGTCTGAGTCAGAGTCAGAATTTTTCAGAGTAGTTTTAGACTGCTCTGCATTTCCATTGAAGGAAATTCGGTCATTTTGTGTCTCGAGAGTGAAATTTTCATTTTTCACTGTCTCAAAACTGCCTGTTACTGCTTCAGAGCAATTTGACAAATGCTCACGCAGTACAGCTTCAAAACATTCTCCACCTAATTTAGCAATTTCTTGCAGTTCACCGATAAAACGGTGGGTGGCTCTAAATGTAACATGAGACACATACTCACCGGACAGGGCTCTGATCTGGTGAGAAACTTCACTGGAGCTGTCAAATGTGTAAGGGAGTAAAGGTTCAAGTGCTGTTAAAGCAGTTCTACTCTCAAACTCTACAATGACATTTCTATGATAAGAAGACTGGGGGTCATCTATTCTCAAAATTCTCATGATTTTTCCATACCTGTTCAGGAAATCTGACACATTTTCATCAACTTCTGTGTCAGTAATACCACTAACAATAACGGCATTTGGAACTTTAATGTTTTCTTTATCAATTATATCCATTTTGCTGAACTTGGCTTTTACTGAACTTAGCTTTTTTTTTCTTTCATTAATCTAATTTTCTATTTTCAATTTTCTATTTTTCTACTGTGGATCTGAGTTAAAAATGAAGTTTAGGCTTCTATTTTATTTTATTTTATTTTATTTTTTTGCTCCTGGCTGGCTCGCCAATTTTTCTGTAACACCTATGACACGCTATTATTACTCCTGGCTGGTTAGCCAAACTCTATACAATGCTCACGGTATGTTTACAGTCTAGTTAGGTTAAGGGCTAGTTACCAGGTTCGACTACTGGAGCAAAAAAAAGAAGTAAACCTTAAATTATTGACTCAGACCACAATGTGAAAGTTTGAACTGCCAGCTTATTATTTAATATAAACAAATGAATAAACAACAATACACACAATCACATACAATTACACTCAAATCAATATAAATAGTTCCCTTGTTCCCTTTAGATAATTTTATCAAATCCTTATTAGGATTTCAATAAACACTAATTGGTAATTAAAGGTGCTTATTTATTTAAATCTAATTTGTATTCTAGTTTATTTCAATTTAATACTGTAACTTATTTAATTTACAGCTAATTAATCTTTTAACCTAATTTAAAAGATTAGTACTATTTTAAGAAATTATGCTATTTCGTTTCCTAAATTAACCATTTCTTAAATCAATTTGAAATAAATTTTCAAATTCAAAAACCCAACAACAATTCACAGTTCACAACTTAACAATAAATATTAATTGTGATATAAGAAAAGAAAACAATGTAAAAAGAACCACAATAATCCAGTAACTGAATAATGTGCGATCAATTCAACTTTTTTCCTTTCTCTCATGAAGAGTTCTACAGGTTGAGAATCAGTTCTGAGGTCCACTGCTCGTTTTTTATTTCAGCAGCGGGAAAATTTTGGATCATACCACTTTTCTTTGGTGTAAGATGAAGTGTTCCAGCAGGAGGCGGAGCTTCTGCTGGGCGGGGTTTCTAGTTCCTGGAATCCTGGCTCGCCATCTTGGTTCACTCTGGATACAGCTGCTGACGGGGAACTTCCGGTCCAGCTCCTGACTCAGCAGAACCGTTAAGCACCTTCAGCAAGGCTTTCCAGAAGGTTCTAGAAGCTTTTCAGAGAACTTCTGAAAAGAATCTCCAGTAGAAAAAAAAAGCCTGGCACAACAACCAGGGAAAAACACAATAAAGTCTGTTTTAGCTCTCTAAAACTACAATAGTCACTCGGTTTGCTGACACATCTTAGAACCAGTTTTTTTTAGGCATAAAACAACATAAATTGTGTTTCTTATCTTTCTCCTTTGGTGAGACAAAAAATATATAACATATAAATTCTTTTTTCAGAAAATAAATTATACTTTTAACACACCAAGTTCAGTTCTGTTCAAAAATAAAATTCCTGAACGCAGTCAGGTCGAGGAAAAAAGTGCAGAAACCAACTCCTCACTCTAAGAGGATTTTTTCAGACGACAGGCATCTTTTTGATCAAGGTTCTTCTAACTTTCTTCTCTTTTACAACACAGTGTTCCGCTTCGTTGCTCTTCAGTCTCTGACTTTCCCTCTCCTGTGACTTGTATTTATACCTTCTGCTATGCACATGCGCAGAGGAAAACAGAGCCAACGGCTGCTGGACCAGTCACGTGAGCTGCACATGCAGGCGACCTTTCAAAATAAAAGTCTTCAGCTTACCGTGAGACATTACATACTGTTGACAAAAATAACCTCTTTGTGTACAGATTTCAAACAAAATAAAAGATAATTACATCAAATATTACCTTTAAAATACCTGTAATCATTATCTTTTATGGTTTCAACCATTTTAGACCTATTTCCTATTTATTTCTCTATTTATTTATTTCCTATTAATCTGTTTAATAGCCAAATAAATAAAATGGATACAACAATAAAGGTTATTTTAGCCTGGGTTACACCCGCACAAAAGAAAGTAGTGTCGTCAGCAAAAAGAACACATTTAAGGACATCGGACACCTTCATTAAATCATTCACATATAGGTCCAAGTACAGAGCCTTTTGGTACTCCAGATAAAACATTGCTTAAAGTAGATCTTACATAGTCTATTTGAACGAAATGCTTTCTGTCTTTCAGACAGACTTCCACTGTAATGCAGGTCCTCTAATACCAATTTTTTATTTATTTATCAAGTAAAATGGAATCATCAATGGTCTCAAATGCTTTTTTTAGATCAACAAAAATGCTTATGCAATGTTGTTTCTGATCCACAGCTGTTGTAACAAAAAGGGGCAGATATAATGAAAAAAAATTCTTCTTTCTGCTACCTTTCATTTTTTTTACATTTTTTACGTTATCATTTATGGGACTGTTTTGTATTATGTTTTTTGTAAAAAAAAAATGAACAAATTAAATAAACATAAACATAAACATGTTCCATCCAGGGCCGGATTAACAACCCCAGGGGCCCCTGGGCACTGAACCTCACAGGGCCCCCCTCCCTAATCTAACACCAATTGTATTACATAGAACACACACACACATATACATACACACACGCACACACACATACATACAAACATACATGCATACATACATATATATATTGTGTGGCATGGAGGCTGCACAGTTGCAGAGAGAAAAGCTCTGCAGAGAGTGGTGAAGGCTGCACAGAAGTCTGTGGGAGTCAGTCTCCCCACCATCACAGACATTTACACCTCCAGATGCAGAAAAAGAGCCACCTGCATCATGAAAGACCTCACTCACCCAGCACACTCACTCTTTGCACCACTCCCCTCGGGACGGAGGTTGAGGAGCATCAAATGTAGAACCACTAGACTGAGAAACAGCTTCTACCCTGAGGCTGTCAGACTCATGAATAAATAAATAATAAGAATAAACACTGCAAAATGTCACATCATACTGATACTGTACTGATCTGTTTCTTGTTGCTGCGTTCATCTGTGACCATCTGCTCATGTTCGTGCTGCTGTTTATAATGATGTTTTTCTACTACATTAGGGCTTAGTGTATTACTAGCTGATGTGATGTCTCTCTTAGTTAATCCTAGATGTTATTATTGTATTTCTCTTGCATTTGTTGTTGGATGTAACTGGGACCCTGTGTACATAATCTCGTTTTCAACACATGTACTACATGCGGTGCAAATGACAATAAATTCTCTCTGACTCTGACTCTGACTCTGATATATATATATATATATATATATATATATATATATATATATATATATATGTATATATANTATATATACCGTATATATATACCGTATATATATACTGTATACAGTATATGTATGTATATAGACATGTTCCTGTTTTTGATTTTCTACATCTACCTTATAATGTTTTGATACTTTGTTTTAATTTGTTTTTAAAAAAATCTGTATTTCTCGCTTATGTTTGGTCTATTGTTGATTGTTTAAGAAAATCTACTGTTGCTGTTGTCATCATTCTTTAGTTTGTAGACAGGTCCCTCTTGGAAATGAGTCCTCGAGGCTCAATAAGATTTACCTGACTAAATAAAGGTTGAATTAATTAATTAAAAAAATATTCTAACTTTCTGAGATATTGAATTTGGGGTTTTCATTAGTTGTCAGTTATAAACATAACATTAAAAGAAATAAACATTTGAGATATATCAGTCTGTGTGTAATGAATGAATACCACGTATCCAACATTTGGATGTTGGATGTTGTCTATCATGGTGCACTAAGATTCATAACTGACTGTGATTATCGTACCCACCACTGCACCCTGTATTCACTGGTTAATTGGACATCATTAAAGGACAACACCCACCATGACAGTAACAATTCACCATATAGGACAATTACTGTAATTTAATATGATGTCTATTTTCATTTTTGCATTTGGGCCAGGCGAGGGTTAAAAAAAAAAAAAAAAAAAAACAACCCACTCCCGAATGAATCCGGAAACCTGGCCGAAGAGTCCCGAAGTGTCATGTGACTTTTGTTACATCTCCACCCAGAAGGCAGAAGGCAGGAGTGAGTTTCCATGGAGGTTTATGAGAGAGAGTGGGAGTTAAAACTGCATATTTCCTGGTGCATTTGTGTGTACATATGGACCAGCGCTCTGATTTTATTTATTATTTATTTTATAACACCGCTGCGGACCGTTGCTGCTCTCATTCTGCCCAGAGGAGCAAGCCGCGCGTTCTGCCCAGAGGAGCAAGCCGCGCGCGTCTCTGGCTCCTCGTTCCGCTGGTTCCTTGTTCCTTTGAAGTTCCTCGTGCCGGTGTAATTTGCTCCCTCAAGTGTATGTATTTGCTCTCATCAGCCTTGTTGCGGGGAGCACGGGGAGCACGCGCGCAGAGCTCCGCTGCGAGGCTGCCTTTCTGTACTCTCGACCTGTCTGGTCAAGGGGGGAGGGAATAAAAAGCCGATGCGGAAATGAATGAATTTGTCGCGATCAAACGAATTAAACTAGTATGTCTACGTGGATGCTCGCTCAGAATATGATAGACATGAGTGAGCGACAGCAGGATTAATCAACACAGGCAGCT
The DNA here is from genome assembly GCA_038048925.1 of Garcialebias charrua. Classification (NCBI taxonomy): domain Eukaryota; kingdom Metazoa; phylum Chordata; class Actinopteri; order Cyprinodontiformes; family Rivulidae; genus Garcialebias; species Garcialebias charrua. The sequence goes on along the minus strand of JBBPBX010020223.1, from coordinate 13,017 downwards.
TTAGGGAATATTTAAAAATGCTTCGCTTTTTCTTTTCCTCGCTCGCCTGTAACTCCAAGACATCACTTTAGTGACGTGAATGCCCATGTGAATGCCCATATATGGAGAGGAGCAGATTTTCCCAGAGCTGCATGCTAAAATCTGCTATAAAGCATGAAATAACACATTTAGCGTTATTTCTCTACAATATAAATAAATGCTCCTGTATTATTTTTAAATAAACTAATAAATATTAATGGCGATGCAATTTGAAAACATTGTGGGTGTTGGACTTTAACCTCACGCAGACTCTTCCACTGGTACATTTTCATCTTCAAATCACTTCTTGGTCTGCTGCCCTTCATACATCTCCTCCTACATGTCTTTGCGTGAGTGCAGCTACAGCGTGCGCTCTCAGGACATGATCACCTGCAGTGTTCCGTCAGTGAGGACTGAACTTGGAAAAAGGGCCTTCTCCTATTCTGCTCCTGCTTCCTGGAATATCTTACAAAAAGATCTGAAGCTCTCGGCCCTGACCTCTCTGGATGGTTTTCAGAATCTGTTGGAATCCTGGCAAAAACCAATGCAGATATGTTCCTGTCTTTGATTTTTTTTGTACATCTACCTTATAATGTTTTTGCTACTTTTTGCTACTTTTTCTTTTGTTTATTGTTTAATGTATTTGTATCATTGATGTTCATCATTCTTTAGTTTGTAGCAGGTCGCTTTCGTAAACGAGCCCTCGAGGCTCAATAAGATTTACCTGACTAAATAAAGGTTGAATGAATGAAAATAATGCAAAGTATACAAGCTTCACTTTTTGAACGGAATTACTGAAATAAATCAACTTTTTCATGATATTCTAATTTTATGACCAGCACCTGCACTATCTGCACAATCACATCAGTTTATTGGCCTACTCACTTCACAGAAAGCACAATCAATGGCTCTTACCTTTAGTTCTCCTTCAATGTCTTTTTTCTTTTTTGTAGGCAGGATAGGATATCGGCTGTTTGTTTACAAAGTTAAATGAGCGCACATGCAACGTTTTGGGTGGTTTCTTCAAATTCAGATTTTTCAACCAAATTCCTAATTCCTCATCTGTAGGTAGGAGATGGAAACCATATACCGCTTCACAGGAACAATCTTTTTTGTTTTGTTTTGGGTCCGTGTTCATACTCTGTTGCCTCTGACTTAGCTTGGTCTGGTTGTTCGTGCAACCACAAAACAGCACAGCAGGACCTGGGCCCCGGCAGGACATTTGAGTAAACCACGTTTAAACAAAAACAATGTTTGCTTTGATAAACTGAATGCAAATAACTTACAACAAAAAAACTTGCGGTCCGCTCTCTTACTGATACTTCCCGTGTCAGACCGGAAGTTTCCTGGAAAAGTGTTTCTACAGTAAAATCACAAAGAATAAGGTGAGATATGTGAATTTTATCTGGTTTTGTGTTTTATTTTGAAAACCGGAAATCACTCTGCCCCATCGCGACCGTTATTATGAGCAGCTTCACCATCCTCCTCACAGTGTTGTCTCGCATGGATGAGTGGGTTCAGAGTGCCCGGTGTTTGTTTACTTGGTCTTGCGGCAAAAACAATTCTGCCGGCAGAGGAACCCTCTGTACAAAGGGCCCCTGGGCACGTGCCCAGCCCATCTGGTAGATCTGACCCAGGTAATAATAATAATGAATTCAATTTATAACGCACTTTTCATTAGTGAAAATCTCAAAGTGCAGGTTCCATCAACTCCATAAGTCAGAGTCCAGAGTCAGAGTCAGAGAGTCTTTATTGTCATTTGCACCGCATGTGGTACATGTGATGAAAACGAGATTATGTACACGGGGTCCCAGTTACATCCAACAACAAATGCAAGAGAAAAACAGTAATAACATCTAGAATTAACTAAGAAAAACATCAACTAGTAATACACTAAGCCCTAATATAGTGGAAAAACAACATTATAAACAGCAGCACGAACATGAGTCTGTATGAGCAGATGGTCACAGATGAACACAGCAACAAGAAAACAGATCAGCATCAGCATGATGTGATATTTTGCAGTGTTTATTTTTATTTTATTTTTATTTATTCATGAGTCTAACAGCCTCAGGGTAGAAGCTGTTCCTCAGTCTAGTGGTTCTACATTTGATGCTCCTCAACCTCCGTCCTGAGGGGAGTGGGGCAAAGAGTGAGTGTGCTGGGTGAGTGAGGTCTTTCATGATGCAGGTGGCTCTTTTCCTGCATCTGGAGGTGTAAATGTCTGTGATGGTGGGGAGACTGACTCCGACAGACCTCTGTGCAGCCTTCACCACTCTCTGTAGAGCTTTCCTCTCTTCAACTGTGCAGCCTCCATGCCACACGTTGATGCTGGAGCACAGGACGCTCTCCACTGCACACCTGTAGAACGAGGTGAGAACTGGGCTGCTCAGACCAGCACGTCTCAGTCGTCTGAGGAAGTAGAGTCTTTGATGACCTTTCTTGATCAGGCTGGTGGTGTTGTTGCTCCAGCTGAGGTTATCATTCAAGTGTACACCCAAGTATTTGTAGCTGGAGACCACTTCCACTGCAGATCCACCTATTTTCAGTGGGGCGTGGGTGTGTTTATTCCTTCTGAAGTCCACAATCATCTCCTTTGTCTTCTTCACATTCATGTGAAGATTATTCTCTTTGCACCAGCTCTCCAGGTGTTCCACCTCCTGTCTGTAGCTGGACTCATCATTGTTTGTGATGCATCCCACCACCGCTGTATCATCTGCAAACTTAACAATATGACAGCCTGGAAGTGTGGCTGTACAATCATATGTGAGCAGAGTGAACAGAAGGGGGCTCAGCACACATCCTTGAGGAGAGCCAGTGCTGAGGGTTATGGTGGAGGAGGAGAAGTTGTGAATCTTCACGGACTGTGGTCTGTCTGTTAAGAAGTCTAGTACCCAGTTACAAATGGAGGGGCTTAGTCCAAGTGTAGATAGTTTGTCTATCAGAGTTTGGGGGATCATGGTGTTGAAGGCAGATGTGAAGTCCACAAAGAGCAGACGCACGTATGAGTCCTTCTGATCCAGGTGGGTGAGAGCAGTGTGGACCACGGAAGAGATGGCGTCCTCTGTTGATCGGTTCTCGCGGTATGCATATTGATGAGGGTCCTCGTTGATGTTGACGGTTGCCTTGATGTGGGACATGACCAGTTTCTCAAAACATTTAGCGACTATCGGGGTGAGGGCCACTGGTCTATAGTCATTCAGACCAGTCACTGTGGAGCTCTTTGGGACTGGGATGATGGTCGCGGTCTTCAGGCAGGTGGGAACTGACTCCAGTGCAAGTGAGGTGGTGAAGATGTCAGCCAGCACCTCACAGAGCTGGTCCGCACATTCCTTCAGAACTTTTCCTGGGATGTTGTCTGTGTTAGAGAATTCAAACATTGATCATTTAAAACATTACTTTAATGTATTCTGATGAATCATTAACCAGTTTGCTTTACTAAAAGTCTTTCTGTATGAAACAAAACATCTCTGAAGAACACAACTTGTTGCCTCCTGCACACAGAACAAAAACACTGATTAGGCCAGCTCATGTTTTAATCACAGATAAGGTTTTGACATTACGTTATTGTTTGTTTTGACATTGCCACACTCATGTTTTAATCACAGATAAGGTTTTGACATTACGTTATTGTTTGTTTTGACACTGCCACGTTTCCCATGTGCTATCTGAAACTGTCTTCCTGTTACTCATCATTGTCCAACCTTTGAGAGAATAAAAAGCCAGTACGCACTTTCCAATTCGGATTTGATCTCAAACACTTTTGAAACATGTTTCAAAGTGTCTTGAGGTGATCTCCCATTTTCAAAGTCTGCTGCTCTGAAAATTAATTCTTGTCTCTCTTCTTGTGTGGTTCGTGTTTAAGGTGAAGGTGTTTAAAAATCCTTCATCATTGGTTCCCTGACCGGGATTTTCCACTTACCTGTCTCCGGTGGGCCCAGAGGACGGACGTGCTACTTGCTCATGCACGGCAGTTTCAAAAGTCTGGTAAGAGTGGACGTTTTACCCCGCCAGAACAGCGTTCTTTAGGTCCGATTCTCTGGCCATCGACGGGACAGTTTGACGGAAGATCCAGTCGAATACCACACGAACCTGCAAGGAGTGAGTACATGTTATTGCTTCGTACGGCGGAAAGTACGTTATTTGCTTAGTACGGCGGGAAGTACTGTCTTGATTGTTATTGCTTAGTACGGCGGGAAGTACTGTCTTTATTGCTGAGCACGGCGGAATGTGCTATAAATAGTTTGCTGACGTCCGGCGTGAAGGGACTGATTGTTTGCTTAAAGTACGGCGTGAAGGTACTTAAAATTTGTTTGCTTGGCACGGTGCTCTAAATTTTGCTGACGTACAGCGGGGAGGTACGGAAATAGGAAAGTTGTGTTCATCAGGCTGCATCGGTGAGTGCCTGAGAGTTGTGTGTGCGTTCTTTGTGCTTGTCTGTCTCTCTCTCTCTCTTTTTCTCTCCCTCTATCTGTGTGAGTTTACCTTCCTTCCTTTCTCCCTCTTTGTGTGTGTAAGAACATGAGTTCACATGTAAATTAGGAGTTTTGAGCTGGCTGCCGTTTTCACAAAGTCAACTTTAAAAAGAAAAATAAAAATAAATGTTAATCAAATAAATTAAAAAGATAAATACTGAAACTAATAATTACAAACTGCGCTGAAAGCAGGCTGGCTCCTCCGGGAACATCATATCTGGTACTGAGAGATTCGGCCTCCTGTGAAAAACAGAAACAAACAAAAATTTATGCTACTAGTACATCTCAGTTTAAAACGAGACTAAATAATACATATAAAACGTTAATCATTGTATTTTTCTGCACTTACAGTTATAACAGTTATAACGAGATAAGATTGTCTCTAAAAACGCATCCGGAAACACGGGTCAGCTACCTGAATTATTATTTTGAAATAAAATAAAATAAAATATTTGCATGCTTATTTCAAACAATTCAACGTAGCCGATTCGTTTACTAACATTTTAGAAATCGATTGATCTTGTTTATAAAATTCTAGTCCAAATACTTTAGGTTTTAAGCTTAAACAAACGTGGAATTTGAAAATGTTTGCATTTGTTTTGGCGTTAGCATAGCTGTTCGTTTGCGTTCCGGTTATTAGTTTTTAACGACAAAAATCCAAATTATTTCGCAGAAGCAAGAGGACAGGATCACGTTTCTTGTGTTAAAAACCTATTGCGAACCGATCCGACTTTAATCAGCTAAAAAATTACGTTTTTGGAGTCGACATCGGCAGCTCACTGAAAGCTACCATGGCTAACACAGTTAGCGTAACTACGACGCTACATTCACCCATCTAAAATCCGTAAATAGGTCGTCATAACGGTAGAAACCGGACGTTTCAAAATTGTATTTTCTCTGCAAATAGAAGTTGGGAAATCTACTTACCGATTTTAAACACATCTTTTGGACGACCAGGCTAAAGTCTGACGTCATCTTTACACATCGACCGGAAAGAGAAAAAAGTAAAGTCCCCTCCTTCTTCCTGTAAAGACACCGTGCTAAATAGTTGTCGAAGAAGGACCCGTAGTGGCCAAACATCGCTACTACATTTGCAGATTGATTTACCTTTTTTTAGACGATAATTTAAGTTTTTAGAGGCTCGAATACAAAATAAAAATAAAAATAATAAACAATAAAAACTTGGCACTTGTAAATTATATAACTAACATATCTGACAGTCATGGGAAATAATAGAAGTAAAAAATCTCCTACAGGAGCAGAAACAAACACGAAAGATTCGAGATTCATGAGCCAGAAACATCCAGAATCGGTTAAATATGTCAAAGAATGGATGGCAGAATATAAGATAGAACCCAACCTTAAAGTAGACACCTGGAAAACACTTATTTCTGTCCTGCAAAGCCAAATTATTCTAAACAAAGGCAAGAAGAAAGAAAAAATAGAACACCAATTGGCAATTGCTAAAATCTGGCATAATGAATCACTAATTAGGTGTGAAGAGATAAAAGCATCTAAGGAGGCCAAACTGGAACAAAAACAAATGACTGACACAATGTTTGTTAAACCTGAAGACAATGAAACAATATCTGTAAGTCGTCCTCCCTCTTATGATACAACGGGGGCATCATTTTCAACCCAAACACCATCCGTTTATCCTATCGATGAACTTGCCAAACTAAGCATATCATCAGAGGCCAAAACAGATAACCACGTTGTCACTAGAAAAATGTCAAAGATGCAGTCTTCCACTTCACAACCTCCTTGCCCCTCTTCAAACGCTTTCCCTCTGATACAAGTCATGAATCCAGCTGCAGATATAAAGGGCAACCCGCAACATGCTTTAGTTTTTAGGCCATGGACCCTCGAAGAGGCTAGAAAGGCTGTTGAGGGAGTTAGCAGTCATTTAGAGGATCCTGAAATGTGGATCATGGATATGGAAGGTATTATACATTCCTATCGCCTTAATGGTCATGAGACCGGGGAAGCAGCCCAGTCGTCTTTGGGAAAACATTGGGCCCGAGTGCGTGGTGACTACACTGGCAGGGGAAATGATGGGGCCCCCCTCCCCTATGATATAACAACCCCAAACCACCTAACTGGACGTTACAAGCAACAGTGGGATGCTCTTTGTGGTAGAGTGTGCACAGTTTTCAAACGAAAAGCTAATTATGCTGCACTCTCTGCAATCAAACAAAAACAAGGGGAAGATGTTGATGATTTTAAATTAAGATATGAAAAGGATTTCAAAATTTATAGCGGTATCAATCACAACGACGAGCCAACCTCAGCTTATCAACAACAGCTAAAGAACGGTCTGCTACAATCTTGTAGTCCAAACATTTCAGGTTGGATAAAGAAACACTTTGAACTAGGGATGGGGCAGATCCGATCCAGTATCGGTATCGGTATCCGATACCAGCATAATTTAAGTATCGGATATCGGATCCAACCTACCGATATTTCCGATCCAGCTTCAAAGAGCACATGTGTTCCATCATATTCAGTGACTGCCGTCTTAACATTGTGTGAGTTAAAACCAATGAAGACACTCTTGAGCCTTACAACAGGAAACTCACAAACTTTAACAGTACAGTCTTTATAGTATAGAAAACATTCCAAAATACACATAACTTTATAGTCTCAGCACAAAAATTTCATTTTACAGATTCACATACCTGAACAGTATCGGATCGGAAAAGTATCGGTATCGGTAGATACCCAGTTCTTAAATATCGGTATTGGATCGGAAGTGAGAAATGTGGATCGGTGCATCCCTACTTTGAACTGGACATTTGTACTGTTGAGGTTTTTATGCAATGGGCACGTCATGCTGAAAAAGAAAACAGGAGATAACCCTGACAACAAAACAAATGTGTTTTACAGTAATGACCCAGACTCAGAAATATATTACAATGCTCCTATGACTAACAGCAACAGAGGGAGACACATGAGACCAAGAGGCCATGGTTTTAACAGATACATACCACAGTATGACCGTCCCCGACAATATCGTCCTGCCACCTGCTGGAGGTGTGGCGAGTTCGGACATGAAAAACGTGACTGCCAGAAAGATTTAGATCATCCAAACAGAGGAGAATTTGCTCACAGAGAAGCATTTCCTATGACAAGAAACCGCTCCGATAACAGGGACGGTTATAATGCATGGCTAGTTGATAACACTCCCAACTCCAGCTCTGTCGAAGAACAGGAAGTTGTGAATATTTGTTCAGCTTTGGATTTATTGAATTCTTTGAAAGAAAGACCTTATATAACGCTTAAAGTCAACTCAGTCCATGTGGATTTTCTTTGCGATACAGGTGCATGTAAAACAGTTTTAAAAACCAGTGTTCCTGGTCTGAAACCATCACAAAACTCCATCTGGGTAAAATCAGCAGATGGCCTGACCAATAGACAAAGCATTTCCAAACCGGTGTACTTCACAGATGAAGAAACTGGTTCTTGCATTTCAGCAAATGTTGTAATATCACCTGACTGTCCCGTAAATTTACTGGGCAGAGATTTACTGACAAAACTGGCCATTGCAATCATTCCCGTCAAGGATGGAATGAGAGCCACAAGGTTGGACAAAACTCAGATTTATGCAAATCAAAGTCTGATCGATGTTTACTGCTCATATGACCTGGGTTCAACTGACAATCTAACAGCTGCTTCCCTTTTGATGCAGGAAGCAGGTAACGTGCTGACAAAGAAGGAGGATGAAATGCCTCTGAGCCAATTACATGTGAAAATGAACATATTACAACAAGGTGCCTACAACTACATAGGTGACTTTTTGGCTGACAGCCCTGCCACAATGGCCGTTAAAGAGATATATACAGACAAATGTTCATTTGCTGGTGCTACAGTTCTCCTTTCTGGAGAACAAAAACACTTTTACAAACTGGATGCAACACCACATATCTCTTTATTTAAATCACATGACATGCAGTGGAGAGATGTGGGGTTACAGATTAGGGCTGCTGCTACATGCACTGATTTCTCTCCCCCACAAAATGAATGGGCTTACAGTCCCACCTGCAAAATGTGGAAAAAACAGCTTTATTCGATTGTCACTTGTGAACCCAGAGTACACGCTCTCTCTCCATGACAGTTAGATGTGATGCTTCTCTCAGAACGGGATGAAGCTGACCTGAAACCATATACAGTGACAATGGACCTCATTTTGTTAATCAAATTATACAGGACATGGCTACACACCTAGGCTTAACTTTTAAAAATCACTGTGCTTCCAGAATGCCTAGACCTTGTTAAGTTATATATGAGAATCACTCCAACACCCAATGGTCTGACTCCGTTTGAAATAATCCATGGCAGACCATACAGGATGCCTCTCTTCCGATTACATGATTAAAAAAAAAAACAGAGAAAAAGAAGTGTTCAGGACAAATTTATTGTCTTCTGATTCTCTGTCCCCACAGGAAGTGACAGTAAAACCTGGTGACCGGGTCTTCATCAAAGTCATCAAAAGAAAAACTTGGGCCAGTCCACGCTGGGAAGGTCCATACCAAGTACTACTGAGTACACCCTCTGCTGTGAAGATTGCTGAACGACCCAGTTGGATACATCTCAGTCACTGTAAATTGCAGAAATACTAGACCCTTAAGTCATTGGAGCAGAGGGGAAGTCGGTGTACAAAGGGGGCGGTTCTTTTAGTGACCGTCATCTCAAAACCAGTGAAGAACTTAAGATCCCTGCTCTGTTAGGACAATTTGGGTTTCTAGTATTTCTGTATACCTAGCAACAATGGAAGCAAGTTACATAGTGAACGGCGATATCACCGATCTGCTGAGATCTGAACACCCCCATGACTACAGCACCAACCTATGGTGGCAACTGATGAACAAAACTGCTTATGAAGGAAAAACTACTAACTGCTATGTCTGTGCTCATCTACCCTATGCCACCTACAATTCAGGTTTGCAACCTGCTACTGTGCCCACAGAACAACAAGCGTGCCTATATGGACTAAGCACCCACCCAGGAACAGGCAGCTGGGCAAAACGAGACTACACAAAACCACTGTCTGATGAAGTGAAGGACCCCCATCAAACTGCCTGAACTGATCACCATGACACATCTGCCGCCAAGCGTTTTGGGATGAAAACGCCAACTGCCTCGAGTCAGAAGATGTCATCGATTGCACACACCTCCGGTGTGCATATAAACACACGTTTCCGATCATTTTTATGCACTCAAAAGTAGTTTTTAGATGAAAATAGAGTGTTTTTAGGTGCGCTGGCGAAATTTACGAGCGGACTTCCGGGTTTACGAGAGAAATGGCGGCCGTTCCAAATTACGAGATTTCCGGTTTACGAGCGCCTCCTTGTGACGGATCTCGCTCGTAAATCGGGGAATACCTGTACATATATGTACAGGCTCGACTACTGTAACTCCCTGTTTATTGGAATCCCTGTCAAAAACCTTCAGAAACTTCAATATATTCAAAACAGTGCAGCAAGGATTTTATTGAGAGCTCGTAAATTTGAACATATTACACCCATTCTTCATAACCTCCATTGGCTTCCTGTCACCTACAGAATTCAATACAAAACTGCTCTCATTACACATCAATGCTTACATGGAACTTCACCTGACTATCTAAAGGACATTCTTGCACCATATTCATCCACCCGGTCTCTACGATCACAGAACAGTAATCTACTTCACATTCCACGAACCAAATTAAGGACCATGGGAGACAGGGCATTCTGTGTGGCTGCCCCCCGCCTATGGAACTCCCTTCCTGACTGCCTGAGAGCTCCACAGTCACTGGTTGACTTTAAAAGCGGTTTAAAGACTTTTCTTTTTAAGCAAGCCTATTCTGCCCCCGCATGATTTTATCTTTGATCTTGGTTGATAGTATTATTGATTTTACTTGATTTTATCACTTGCTTTATTTTTTTATTTATTTTTTTTTATTTTTATTTTTTTAAGCAGGCCTATTCTGCCTCCACATGATTCTGTTTTTAATCTTAGTTAATACCATTATTGATTTTATTTGATTTTATCACTTGTTTTATTGTTGTAGCACTTTGAGATTTTTATTAATGAAAAGTGCGGTATAAATTGAATTTATTATTATTATTATTATTATTATTAAATGGTTCGATAACATGACTCATTATTTCCTTTACCATCATCATATCCATTTCTTCATAGTCTTTAGATTTTTTGTCAGTACAGTTTTTAACTACATTCATTATTTCATTTTTATCAGTTACCTTTAGAAACATACTGTTCACACAATTTTTGATCAAATGATTTAAAATTTTCTCAAAAAATAAGGCGTTCAATACAAGATCAACTGGACTTTATTTGTTACAGAAGACGTTTTGACCTCTATCCAGAGGGCTTTATCAATTCAATGAACATACTGTATGCGCGTGGAGTGATAACAGTCTTTGGAGTCACGCACCAACTTATGTAAATGAAGGTAACTGCTGAGGTAACACATACATGTAAATTGACAAATCACACCTTAACAGTAGGAGTTTCCTTGAAGTCTCTGACAGACACACAACTGTATGTAAATTGACAAAACACAACTCACAACCCAACAGCAGATGCTTCTCAAAAAAACTTTGCTAGTCTAATTCCCAGACAAGACACCTCTGTTCCCAAAACATCTGGGAATCAGCCCCAAAACTGAGTTATAAGAATGAATGTCCCAACACAGGAGAGCCTCCTCCTCTGGACAAAACTCAGCTGTTCACCTCCACCTCACGGACAAGGGTCACTCATTTGAGGACCAGAATGTGCACATTTTGGACCGAGAGCACAGGTGGTTTGAGAGGGGTGTGAAGGAAGCTGTTTATATCAAGAAGGAACGGCCCTTGCTCAATAGAGGAGGAGGTCTGAGATTTCAACTTTCTTTTTTTCCCCCCTTTTATAGATGGCCTGTTGAGGCATTCTGTCCTCATTAAATAATTGAGAAAAGGAGACCTTTCTTCTTTGCCAGCAGGATGAATCTTTTAATAAGTAGGTAGAACATTACAACTGACAGTCCATACCGAATCTTGTGTCAACTTTGGGGTTACATTTCTTTTATACCCTAATGTAGTGTACCTACCCAGGGTCAAACTAAGGTTTTTGAACTGTCCAGTGATGACCTTTACTGACCTCTCAGTAAAGCAAGACATTTACCACAAAATCATTCCATTAGCTGTAATCTGAGAACATAGTCACTAAAAGAGACTATTTCTATCTTTGATTTTAGGCTGATGTGATCAAAAGAATAACTTTTGTCATTTTCATGATGTGTGCTTTTAAGCTGTGTTATTCTGTAAGAGTTAAACTGTGTTCACTGCTGTGTTAAAGGTGAAGTCTCGGGTCACAGAGACCGGACGGTTTTGTTTAGAAAGTCAGAAGACAGTTAATCTGTTGTTTTTCATGAAAAGGGCTCCAGCTTGCTGTCTTTTCCTAAACAATTTCCCTCTGCTCTGGCTGTAACCTTGGGTCATGATAACGGCAAGTGAATTGCTCGACTGGTCCACGGACCAATGAAAAAGAGACAAGCCTCACTCCTCTCTTGGATCCTTTTTTAAGTTCTAAGCTGTTGTTGGAACGTCATGAGTTTGCTGGGAGCTTCAAAAGAGATGTAAACCTTCCCAAAGAGCTGGGGTACGTTTGGTCAAGAGCTAACGACCTTCGTCATCCAGCTGGGACTGATAACTTGCTGTTATGAGTCCACTTCGAATGAGCGTAAGCTCAAAACTTTGTTATTCCTTCCTGGAATAATTTATCTTGAGCCAAAAAACCACGATTGCCACGGCTTCTGCCGACGAAAGCGAGTATCACCGACACCGACAAGGTAAACACGTCTGGAGTCCAGCTTGGACTTGCGGGACCGACGACTCGTCAGTCCAAAGCTGATCACAGCTCTTTGCCAGAACCAAGGCGGACGTCTTAAGGTAAAGGAGCAGCTGTTTGCTTGCTGGAGGTGTGATGATATCTTAGCTGGACGCGTACGGAAGAGTGTCATCTGGTTTCATAAATGCAAGATAAACTTCCTCTCTTAACCTCCCAATTCTTCTTAAATCTTTCCTCCTATTCTTTTGCCTCTCAATCTAAGCTGGAAACTATTTTAAGCTGAAGAGCCCACAGACTAAATATGTTAACATCCAATATTGAAGTCTGTTGTGTTAAATTTAAGTGTGCTGACGTATTAATTTGAAAGAAAGTGAAATCATATCAATCAAGTGTAATGGTGTTGATTTTAGTTGATTTATTTTAAATAAATGGTAGTGTCGCCTGGCATACCAAACTAAGTCAATGTCCATTGTCACTCTATAGCTCTGTTTATTTATCCATCATAAAGATCACAGAAATATTGGGTAAACTGAAAAAGAAAAGAATCCGTGAAATTACTATTCAATCTGAATAAGTAAGTTAATTAAGGATAAAGAGGTCAGCTTAATACTGACCCCTGTTAAAATCCTTTAGTTACATCTGGGTGGCACTATATGTGTTTAAAGACACAATATACTATCTCCCTCATGTT
>JBBPBX010020222.1:0-14785 GCA_038048925.1 Garcialebias charrua | reverse complement strand
GAGCTCAACTTGCATCTTCAGGATTATAAGACTGTAGCACTGACCATCAGGCTGCTACAGCCAAAAAGTTAGCTAAAAGTTAACGAAGGAAAAGGTAGCTAAAATCTAAAGGCAGTAAATGGCTAGCTAAATGTAACAAAAAGCTAGATAGTAGCTAAAAGTGGGGTAAACATGACGATGGGAATGGACTAAAACAAGCTTGATTTGGATGATGTTCTTGCGATTGAACTGAAAAGTATCTGTAACATTTGTAGGAATACCCAGAGATAAAGACTGAAGAGAACAGACTCTAAAGGCTCCGGCAGAGCTCTGCGTACGGCCTCTACGCCGCTCTACGCGCGTGTTGTGTACGCACGCGTTCACAGGCACAGCTCTGCGTTTGTTCTCGCGTTAAATGCTCACGTTTTCGCTCCAAATTCTTGTTGTAATTTGAGCAGCTGCGTGCAGAGCGTGTACCTACGGGACTAACTGAGGTCACTGATTGGTCATTTGCTGACACGCCTACTGAATTTATTGACAGGTCGGGTGGGAGACAAAAAAAAGGCATGAGCAGGCTGGCTGCAGCCGCTGCGGTGTTCTAAACTTTATATGTTAATAAAAAGTTCTAAAAAATTAAAATAAAAACAGGGAGCGCTGGTCCTGCAGCCCACAGCCCACCAGGAAATATTTAGAACCTGGCGCAGCCACGTAGGACCAGACTTTAATTCGCTCGTGACAAATTCATTCATTTCAGTCATGGAGTTAACGGAGGAAGAAGCGATCACTTGACTTTTGGCAAAAAAACAAAAGAAAAGTCCAGATCAGCGATGAAGAAGGGGAATTTAATTCATTTGTGTCACATACAAAACAGTCCGGCGCCGGGCAGTTTATTGTGAGACAACGCGCATCGAGTACGCGGTCGTAAAATTTGAGCTTTGCGCGTTCGTGCCCTGCGGAGCTAAGCTTGTGCCTCTGCGTACGTATGGCGTACAGCGGCGTACTGCCTTACGCAGAGCTCTGCCGGGGCCTTAAGACTCCATGAGTTTAAAGCCCCAAGTATGGCTCTGCGTTGGGCCTAGCGCCGCTGCACGCCGTGTGAGCGCCTTTGAACGCAAGCGTGAACGCGCCAAGCTCAAATTTTACGACCACCTACACGCGCCTGTTGTCTCACAATAAACTGCCAGGCACCGAACTGTTTTGTATGAGACACAAATGTATTAAATTCCCCTTCTTCATCGCTGATCTGGACTTTTCTTTTGTTTTTTGCCAAAAGTCAAGTGATCGCTTGAAGTGGTCACCATTCGCTTCCTCCTCCGATGAGGAGGAATTAATGAATTTGTCATGAGCGAACCAAATGTCCAACGAGGATGCGCCAGGTTCTAAATATTTCCTAGTGGGCTGTGGGCTGCAGGACCAGCGCTCCCTGTTTTTATTTTATTTTTTAGAACTTTTTATTAACATATAAACACAAAATACCGCTGCGCAGCCCGTGCCTTTTCTTTCACCATTCGACCTGTCAATCAATTCAGTAGGCGTGTCAGCAAATGACCAATCAGCGACCTCAATTTGTCCCGTAGGTAAACGCTCCGCCCTGCTGCTGCTCAAATTATGTCAAGAATTTGGAGCTTCACGCTGGAGCCTCACGGTGAGCTATGCTGTGAACTGCCTGCGCACAGCACGTGTGCGTCGAGCGGCGTGCTGCCCAACGCACAGCTATACTGGAGCCTTAAGATGTTCCAAGATGGCGGCGCGTGCAAACGTTGCGGCTTCTCTCTCTCCCAGCAACACGGTGCTTTCGTCTGTTTTGTCCTGCACGCCGCAATTTGCCGGCACGTCTTTGTCTTGTCTACGTGTTCAAGAACGCAAGTATAGCCGTGAATTCCTGCTTGATGTCGGAAAAACCGCTCATTTGGGAATAAACAGCGAACTCCAGGAGAAGCTAAATGAGCTCGAGGAGGAGTTACGTGAGCTTCGTGACTGCGAGCTGCTCTGGAAGCCAGCCCCGAGCTTCCCTTCATCGCGCCCGCCGTGGAAGTGCCACAAGCGGCGTGACGCTTCACCGCAAGAGAAAACACATAGCATTCAGCGTATTTAGCTTTTAGCTCTGGAAGCCAGCCCGGACCTTCCCTTCATCGCGCCCGCCGTGGAAGTACCACAAGCGGCGTGACGCTTCACCGCGCCCGCCATGGAAACGCCACAAGCGGCGTGACAGGAAACAGAAGCGGGGTAAACGCGGAGGTATCAGAGCTAGGCTAGCAGCTAGCCCACACAGGCCGGCTATTCCATCCATGGTTCTGGCTAACGTGCGCTCCTTGGACAACAAATTGGATTATATACGCCTGCTACGAACGACACAAAAGACTGTGAGAGACTGTTGTGTGTTTGTATTCACGGAAACGTGGCTTAACAACAACGTTCTGGACCACGCTATCCAGTTGGAGCAGCTAACATGCTACAGAGCGGACCGTGCTTTCATCGAGGGAGGTAAGACTCGCGGAGGCGGGCTCTGTGTTTACATCAACAACGCATGGTGTCGTGATGCTGCTGTGGTCTACAAACACTGCTCACATTTAGTGGAGTTCATGACTATTAAATGCAGACCGTTCTTTTTACCGAGGGAGTTTACAGCTGTTTTGATTGTTGCTGTATATATCCCTCCAAGCTCCAACAGCAAAGATAGAGGTGAGGCACTAAATGAACTATATCTGCACATCAGTGAGCAACAAACAGCCCACCCTGATGCTTTTCTCATCACGGCTGGTGATTTCAACCATGCAGATTTAAAGAGTGTTCTTCCAAAAACATACAGAAACATAAACTTTGCAACAAGAGGAAACAACACCCTGGACCAGGTTTACACCACCATGAAAAATTCCTACAGAGCCATCCCCCTCCCCCACATTGGTGCTTCTGACCATATCTGTGTTATGCTAAAGCCAGCATACAGGCCACTGGTGAAAGTCACAAAACCAGTCCGCAAGCAGATACGAGTGTGGCCAGAGGGGTCTTCAGAGGCACTCCAGGACTGTTTTGACACCACAGATTGGAGTATGTTCAAAGAAGCTGCTACCACAAACAACACCACATGTCTCCAGGAGTACTCAGACACTGTATGTTCATACATCACCAAGTGCATTGATGATGTAACCAACCTTAAAACCATCACTGTTCGGGCTAACCAGAAGCCATGGCTGACAGCTGAGGTTCACAGACTCATGAAAGCCAGGAATGCTGCCTTCAAAGCGGGAGATCAGGTGGGCCTGAGGGCAGCCAGAAACAACCTGGACCGGGGCATCAGAAAGGCAAAGAGGCAGTATTCTGGGAAAATAGCTCACCGTTTCAAGGACAGCAGGGATACACGCAGTCTGTGGCAGGGAATACAGACCATCACAAACTACAAACCACCCCCCCAGACCTGTGACAGCTCAGCCTCTGCGCTGAATGAACTGAATGAGTTCTTTGCTCGGTTCGAGGCAAGTAACAGCACACCAGCACATAAACTCCCCCCCTCTCCTGATGGCCAGGTGCTGACGCTGTCCTCAGACAGCGTAAGGCGATCATTCATCAAGATTAACGCCCGGAAGGCCTCTGGTCCTGACAACATACCTGGTCGTGTGCTGAAGGACTGTGCAGGGGAACTCGCAGCGGTCTTCACGGACATCTTTAACATCTCACTGAGCCAGGCCATCGTCCCCACCTGTTTCAAAGCCACCACCATCATCCCTGTCCCAAAGAAGGCAACGCCCGCATGCCTCAATGACTATCGCCCAGTAGCACTCACCCCCATCCTGATGAAGTGCTTTGAACGGCTAGTCATGAAAAGCATCACATCTGTCCTCCCTGACTCCCTGGATCCCTTCCAATTTGCATACCGACCTAATCGCTCAACCGACGATGCCATCTCCTCTGCCCTTCACACAGCTCTCACACATCTGGACACGAAGGACTCCTATGTTAGAATGTTGTTCATCGACTTCAGCTCGGCATTTAACACCATCATCCCCCAACAGCTCATCCTTAAACTGGACAGTCTGGGGCTGAACACCTCAATGTGTAACTGGCTGCTAGACTTCCTGACCGGGAGACCACAGACAGTGCGGGTCGGGAGTAACACATCTAGCACCATCACATTGAACACAGGGGCCCCACAAGGATGTGTGCTGAGCCCCCTTCTATTCACCCTGCTAACACACGACTGCACACCATCGTACAGCTCCAACCACTTCATCAAGTTTGCGGACGACACAACAGTGGTGGGTCTCATCAGCAACAACGATGAGACGGACTACAGGAACGAGGTGAGCCGCCTGGCCTTGTGGTGCGGACACAACAATCTCACTCTCAACGTGGAGAAGACAAAGGAGATTGTTGTGGACTTCAGGAAGAAGGATGCCCAACATGCCCCTCTGACCATCAACAGCACCGCAGTGGAGAGAGTAGACAGCACCAAGTTCCTGGGAGTGCACGTCTCAAAGGACCTGTCCTGGAGCAGGAACACTGCAGCACTGGCAAAGAAGGCTCACCAGCGTCTCTACTTTCTCCGCAAGCTGAAAAGGGCTGGAGCTTCAACCCCCATCATGAGCACCTTCTACAGAGGTGCCATAGAAAGTGTCCTGACCAGCTGCATCACTGTGTGGTTTGGTGCATGTACTGCATCCTGCCGCAAGAGCCTCCAGCGCATTGTGAGAGCAGCTGAGAAGATCGTGGGCACCTCCTTGCCCTCACTGCAGGACTTACACAGCAAACGCCTCACTCGGAAAGCCCACTGCATGGCAGGTGATCCCACACACCCACTACACAGCTGCTTCAGACTGCTGCCATCAGGGAGGAGACTGAGGAGTCTCCAGGCTCGAACCAGCAGACTGAGAGACAGCTCTGTTCATCAGGCAGTCAGAATGCTAAACACTCTGCCTGCTCTGCCCCCCCTCCCATTTGAACTGCCTTAACACTAAAACTTTCTCACACATTACCACTCAACACAAAGTTTTTAACACTGGACTCTGTGTCATCAAACGGGTTATTCACTAAACTCTCGGTCATGTGCTCATACAGTTTGCACTACTTCTCATACTTGCACTAATGTTTGTATTACATCACTGCCTATAATCATAATACTGTTTACATTCTCTGTTTACATTTATTAATACTGTTTACTTTTATTACTACTGCTTATATGTAATTACTACTGTTTACATTTACACTACTCTAATATCTACACCACTGCTGGTACATATACAGTGTGCTCTGAACAGTCTTATTTAGGGATGCCCAATGTGCCTTACTGCATATGCCACTTTTTGCCTCTATAACAACATCAACTACTACCTCATACATATACTGTGTACATTAACTCATACGCTGCTTTGCCACTTTGCAAATGTCAATGCTAGAAACCTTTAGTTTATTTTAGTTATACTTTTTATACTCTTTTTTTATACTAGTATGCAAAAACTCAGGACAGTATTATGTTCATTAAATGTTTAATGTTTTAGTTTTAGAGTTGGTGTAAATTTTCATACTCTTATACCACTATGCAAAAAACTCAGGACAGTGTTAGTTTTACTATTTTATGCTTATGTCTATTATTATATGTTTCAGTGTTTCAATGTTTAGATGTTTACTGTTGCACCGAGGGACTGAGAGAAACGCAATTTTGGTCCTGTGTATGTCCTGTACAGTACATATTGCAGATCTTACAATAAAGTTGACTTTGACTTTGACTTTGACTTAGGAGAGATTTGTAAGTCAGCCTGTCCAAGGTTGCTCGGGGAGTCTGATTAGATTAGCATGATTTATCTTCATGGCAGGCTCTCAGTGTACTTTCTGTAGCCTTGAGTCCAGATGGCCATCCGAAATCCAATACACTCCAAAATATGGGAAGCTTTTCACCGACCTGAGCTATGAGTCCTCCCCCAGATGTGACCCTCCTGGCTGCGTACGAGTTCCAAACCTTACCGGTGGTCTACGGTCCTCAATGGCCACCTCCACTTTGTGGTTCAACTCATAAAGCAGCCGATTCATGGAGGTTATAAATCGGATCAAAATCTCGTTCTGAGAAGGAAGCTTAGTCAGTGCGTTGATCGCCACGGAAGTCTTCCTGATTTTCCAATAGCAGAGAACTCCACACAAACCAAAAAGCTGAGCACCTGCTATCATAAATCAAATTATAAATAAATCCTCGACATCTTCGACAGAAAGCACAGTCAAGCATAACATTTTCCATTCTCCCCAGGAATCCATGATATACCCAGCTGGATGCGTCTGCGAAAGGCAAGCCGGTTCGCCAGGACCGGAACGCTTCGTAGAAATTTTTTTATCAATAGAGTTGACAGCCCACAAAACCAGATCCATCTTCAATTTGCGTTGGAGCGAGCACTGAAAAACTGCAGACAATACAAAGTAGCCAAGCAGGGAGAGGAAAACTCGGGAGGGAAGGAGTTCATCTCTTTCCTCTAAGCTTTCGTCCCTTGATTGTGTTAAACACTTTATCTCCTGTTGTAAAGTGTCAATCTCTATTCGTGTTGTTTCTTGACTTTCAGAATATTTTCCAGAGTCAGCCTGGCGTGCAGTTGTTTCCTGTTTCAGGTTATTATAAAAATCTGAGCTCTTTTCGACTTCTAAATCTAATTTGGCTTTTAGCAAAAGGCTTAATTTATCCAAGCGTTTGCTGCTTTCTGTTTTTTTTTCTCATGTGTTAAGGCTCCTGTTGCCAAAGCTCTTAACTCTCTGTCTATCCACCTTATTCCTGATTTGGAGCCACTACCCATAATTCATAGCGGAAGACGGTTGTTTACTTCCGCCCGCGGTCCCGCGCTGTTGTTTACAGTTGCAGAAGATGGAGAGCAAACAGATTACAGACTCAACCAAGGTGCAAGAGCTACACATCTGCAAAAAATAGCAGTGGTCGGAGTTTACCCCTATGGGTTGGATAAAGAAATCATGTCAGACGAAGCGGACAAGTTGTCACCAAGAAGTTCCTCTGATATCATTAATTATTTAATGACTACGAGGAGTGCCTGCAATGGAGGAGCTTCACAGCTTTACATCCATGGATGGATGCTATAACCAGTAACAGATTTGTGAAGGACTTCCAAATCTTCATGTTAATAACAGTTCTGGTGACTGGCAGAGTAAAGTGATTACACTATACACATAATGTCCCACGTAGCTGCAGCAGCTAAGCTAATCTGTGCTACTTACCTGATGTAACTTGTACCACAGAAAATATAGATATTTCTCACATTACTATATTATTTATATAGCCTATGGCTGCCTTTCATACTTAAACTAGTGTTAACAAAATAAATTATTTGTAATTATTGCTCAGTCATAGTATTTAACGTTTTACTGTAAATGTCACCGATATTGTTTATTTTCCACTATGATCTGCCTTTGTTAATAAAGTTAGTGGTGAAAAGTTACAATTTGGTAACTCCTTTTAATCCATTGGTTAATCAATCAATCAATCAATTTTATTTATAAAGCACCTTTCATACTAAAAGCAGCTCAAAGTGCTGTACAGAATTATAATACAATAAACTCACAAAATTTAAGCAAACGACACACACGAAATAAATAAATTAGTTAATTTAATTAAATAGTATGGAAAAGGTATACTAGTTTGAACAGAGATGAACCAGTTCAGGAAATGCAGTTAAAAAGCTGGGTCTTGAGCCTGCTCTTAAAAAAACTGGTTCTCCGAGGGCTGCAGGTTAAAATTTGCTTTAAACCTTGAAACAAGAAAAGCATTTGAATTGTTGTCCTCCTTTTTTGTTGTATTTCTGCAGGTACTCCCAGGAGATGTAATGAAGCTCCACGTGGACCATACATCTGGTATTGCTGTGAAACATGCATTCCTAAATGTACATGTGCTTACCTTTAGTTTGAATAAAACAGTTGCACCATGTTTCACCTTATTTATTTAGTAGTAGTAGTAGTAGTAGTAGTAGTATAATTTTATTCATTTCATATTAAAAACAATGACAATTCAAAAATAATAATAATAATAATTTATTTCAATAATTAAGATACGTTGTTTAATGTCTAATAATGAGAAGTAGTTTCATTGTGATATCACCTCTACTAGACAGTCTAATGTACATAAATTAAACCTAGATGTAGTGATTGTTCTTTGGCAACGTAATAATTTAGTGTTTTATTATTGACATGTACAAAACCTAAAAACATGCATGTGGCTGTATAGTTCCACATCCAGGAGATTAATAAAGTTCAGCGTAAAAGCTGTAATTATAAATTCAAAACAGTTGAAACTGAATACAATATGAGAACTGTGGGTGATTTTACGTCTTTTACTGAAAATGATTTGGCTACAGAATAAATACCAGATCAAAACACTCTTCAACAAGGAATGATGGAGACCAGTGCAGTTTCTGATTTTAAACAAACTGGAACAGATTTCTCGTCATGTGGGACCATCCGACTGGAGCAAGCAGCCAACCCCTCCGGAATCCAAGACTGGACCCAGGTGTACAGTGTGTACAGGCCTTCCTGAAAAAAGAAACAATTCAATAGAACAAATCTAGTAATACCCAAAAGATGAACTTGTGTTATGGAATATTTTCTTTACAGACAGCATCCCACAGCTTTATTCACATGAGAGTAACAAAGGGCCTAAAATCAAAACAAACTGATAGTTCTAGTCTGACAATGTTGCAGTGTTCAAATATTATGTACTATAAATTAAATACAATGTGTATGTATCATGCATATACAGTACAGTATGTATGTACAGTATATATGTATGTACTGTATATACAGTGTGTATTCAGTATACACATTCACACAGTGTATGTATGTACTGTTAACACGCATGTATTTATATCCGGTAGGACGAAAGCACCTTGCATGGTAGTCTGCCGCTACCGGTGTATGAATGTGTGTAGCATTCAATGTGTGTAGCACTTTGAGATTTTCACTAATGAAAAGTGTGTTATAAATTGAATTCATTATTATTATTATTATATTATTTACCGACAGATTTGTTTAGTAAATACTTTAACAGATATTTACTCACATTTTTGTACAATTTTAGCTGAAATAACACACAGCCAACAAACAGTCCAGGCTCAACAAGGACCAGAACCAGCACTTTGTTGTGAGTGTTAACGTGTGGAAGTTAGCATGTAAAGTAGTGACATGCTAAGCTAACCATAGCAGTAGAGACGCTAAATCATGAAGAAGAAAAAAAACACAGCTCCAACACACAGACAGTTAAACTCTAACATTGTTCTGACATTGTTTCACAAAATGATTTATATAGAATATTTTGTTTACCGGACAAAAGGTGATCGGAGCACGAAGTCTTCGACGGCAGATCCGAGCTGGTAAACACCGGTAGCTTACTTCCGTTGGAAGTATACAACAGGGAGGGGGCGGTACCGGTCCATCATGGCAGCCTACATACGCTCTTTCAGAATAAGGTGGATATCCGTTTCATCCATCAACTGTAGCTCTTCATTATAATTTGTGATGGATGCTATGAGCAACAATAAAGCATCGTCAAGCCAATCTGTGGGGGTCAGGTCTGGATCTACATTTGACGGACGTTGCCCTGTATCAGGATCCAACTTAGATGTAGTTACCTCATCTTTTGCGTCTGCGTCTGCCATCTTTTTGTCTTGAATTTTGTGAAAATCAAATCAAAAGCTGCTTTTTGTGTGTAATTTTAAAATTTTCTTTATTTAAAATAAACAAGAGTGTTTAATTATAAACAGAATAATTTTAAAATATGTTGTTTTTAAATAAAATGCTGAGATGACTGCATAATTTCTGTGTAAAATTTCCAGTTCTTATTATCCAGCAGATGGCGTGCAAGGCTTATTTCATCACGAAGTGACTGTATTTACTCTTCCTGGCCGCTAGGGGCGGCATTTTTTGTTTGTTTTCCATTATAGATGACCTCCTTTCTCACCTTACAGCCATCCTCTCACACCGATATGATTTTTTTAAATAGAGAGAAAGTAAAGATAGAAAGTAAGACAACAAAACACAACAATTATCCGCAAAAAGAGCACAAGGCAAACACACCCAACCTCCGTCCGCAATCCTGCAAAGCACATGACAGAACAAAGCAACGAAACACACATTCATAAAGACTAATAATATTCATGACCTTGCAGTAGATTTCCATAAATAAACATACCCATACCTACAAATATAAATACAGTATACATACATATACATTCATATCACATATCCATCTATATATCTGCATATGATATCTACATATACATCCCTGCATCCATTTGTGTGTGGCTGTGAGCATGCATAAGTGAATAAGGTTCCTCCAATAGAACATTCAGTAGCGACCGTGAAGCATCAGAGATCCGTCCCCCCAAGGCCCGAGGCAGACGAAGGGGCAATCAAGGCCTAAGACCCCAAGAAGGACCCCGAGCCCAGAGTCCCCAGGGTCACCCGAACAGGACGAGCCACTCACCCACTCCCCAGATCCGACCAAGGGGGAGAACTGGACGAGCCCCACCAGCGACTGCACACAATGACCCCCAGGAGGCCAACAACGACAAGTGACTGTATTTACTCTTATTGGCCGCTAGGGGCGGAGTTTGTTGACTTCCGGTTTATAGCTGTTAGCTTACGATTAGCATCTAACAAACTCGGTCAAAAGTAAGTTTGGAATAAGTTTTTTAGCCTGGATGTGACAATCGTTTGACAAATGTCCTTTTAAAGAGGCGAGTCGATGTGGTTAGAACTGTTGAGAAAGGTTCTGTGAATTTTTAGACCTTAAAGAAACAATCTTTTTTTTCTATCGGGGTCACGCCACTTCCGTTGACGTGCCGTTTGGTGACCTGGTGTTCGGTCAGACGTT
Organism: Garcialebias charrua; assembly: GCA_038048925.1. Taxonomy (NCBI): domain Eukaryota; kingdom Metazoa; phylum Chordata; class Actinopteri; order Cyprinodontiformes; family Rivulidae; genus Garcialebias; species Garcialebias charrua. The sequence continues at coordinate 3,960 of JBBPBX010020222.1, read as the reverse complement.
TTAATCGCTCTAAAAACACTTTTAAATATCTCAAAACAACGCGATTAAACAGGTTCTGAAGAAATTTTATGCATAGAGATGAAACAAACCAGACAATCTGTCAGAAATGTGTGAACATAAAATGAATCTGACGAACAGCAGTGAGAGGGACACAACGGCGTGCATCACCAACTTTCAGCGAATCAGAACTCCTAATACAGAATACGTGACTGTAACCGACCAATCACAACTCCTTATGTTGGACACGTAGCCTTTAGCATTGGAATGTTAGCTTAGCTTATCACAAACTTCCGGACTCTTTTCAGTCAATAAAAATGCTTAAAACACTGCAGAAAAATTCTGTAAACGTAGTGATTCACAATCAAACAGGTATCTGAGCCTTTTCTCAGCTAAGAACTGTAATTTACTGATGAAACCACGGACATCGTCCAGAACCGAGTCCAAAGGGACTTATCAGAACCGGGCCTTATTAGAACAACAGCTGACAACCAGTTTCAGCGCAGAATATGCGTTCGATTTCTGTTTATAATGTAAAATACCACACACACGATCTTTGCAGATGTAGAATATGAAGAGCTTTCAAGAATGACACGGCGGTCATTTAACAATGAAAAATGCACTGTCAGCTTGTGACACGTCATCAAACAATACAAACAGAGTGACACATTTTCACCAAAAGCAGCTTCAAATAGGCGTTTAAAAATTGAACAATAATAATTGCAGCTTAAATGTCACATTTTTGTCATCTGTGTATGCTTCCCATACAAGACGAAATTTGTCTCTGCATTTAACCCAACCACCACCAGGTGGTGCAGTAAATGACATCAAACATGCAAATCATGCAGCGTTCTGAACATTTTTCAGCCAAAATTTATCTTTTAAAAGTCTAAAAACTTGGATAATATTTTATGCCAACATGTAAAGTATTCATAATCACACAAAAATTAATATAAATCATTTTAGAGGCATGTACAGGCCACCAGATGTAAGACGTAGACAGAGTTACCTGTTACCACCTTACTTAATTACTTATAGGACAATTTCCAGTCCAAAATAGTAATTGTTATTTATTACGGGTTCTCTCTTTTTTAGGATACAAACCAATATATTGTCACATTTTTTGTCATCTGTGTATGTTTCCCATACTTGACAGACGAAATTGGTCTCTGCATTTAACCCAACCACCACCAGGTGGTGCAATGAACAGCCGTGGTCAGCACCCGGGGAGCTGGGGAAAATAGATGTGCACTCATAGACACCCCAAGGTGTGCCGTGGCCGGGGTTCGAACCTGGGTCCTTCGGATCCCAAGTTCGATTCCCTAGCCACTACACCATCTTGACCAGACAAGATGTAAGCGACAAGAAACATTATATTTGATCCACCAGGGGATGAATCATTTAATAACAAATCAATAAACTTACATCAACATGTGTACACTGGATTGGTTCTGATAAAATTTCTTATAAAATAAACTTCTGCAGATTAATTTATAGATGTAGTGGACCAGACGGTGGTCTCTGATACACCTTCGTCTCTTTGAACTGTCACGGTGACACCTTTTCACTGATACTTTCAGTAAAAAGACATTAACACTATTTTATTACATTTAGTTTAAATCAAAACACAATAAGTCATAAGAGACTCTCTTATTCCTTTATTTTGTCCATCCATCCATCCATTTTTGTCCGCTTATCCGGGGTCGGGTCGCGGGGGTAGCAGCCTAAGTAGGGAGGCCCAGACTTCCCTCTCCCCAGCCACTTGGAGCAGCTCCTCTGGGGGAATCCCAAGGCGTTCCCAGGCCAGCCGAGAAACATAGTCCCTCCAGCGTGTCCTGGGTCTTCCTCTGGGTCTCCTCCCGGTGGGACATGCCCGGAACACCTCACCAGGGAGGCGTCCAGGAGGCATCCTAACCAGATGCCCGAGCCACCTCAACTGGCTCCTCTCGATGTGGAGAAGCAGCGGCTCTACTCCGAGTCCCTCCCGGATGACTGAGCTTCTCACCCTATCTCTAAGGGAGAGTCCAGACACCCTGCGGAGAAAACTCATTTCAGCCGCTTGTATCCGAGATCTCGTTCTTTCGGTCACAACCCAAAGCTCATGACCATAGATGAGGGTGGGAACGTAGATCGATCGGTAAATTGAGAGCTTTGCCTTTCGACTCAGCTCTCTCTTCACCACGACAGACCGGTACAGCGCCCGCTTCACTGCGGATGCTGCACCTATCCGCCTATCGATCTCACGCTCCAGTTTTCCCTCATTCGTGAACAAGACCCCGAGATACTTAAACTCCTCCACTTGGGGCAGGACCTCCTCCCCGACCCGGAGAGGGCATGCTACCCTTTTCCGGCTCAAGACCATGGCCTCGGATTTGGAGGAACTGATCCTCATCCCGGCCGCATCACACTCTGCTGCAAACCGCTCCAGTGAAAGCTGTAGATCACGACCTGATGAAGCCAATAGGGCTTCAGATCTTTTTTGCATGGTGTTCCAGGATACAGGAGCAGAGTAGGAGAAGGCCCTTTTGCTGAATTTGGTCCTCACTGAGGGGACGCTGCAGGTAATTATTTCCTGAGAGCGCTCGCTGTAGCTGCACTTACGAGTTACGACGTGACATGTAGGAGGAGCTGAATGAAGGCAGCAGACCAAGAAGTTATTTAAATATGAAAATGTACCAGTGGGAGAATCTGTGTGATGTTAATGATGTCCAGTTAACCAGTGAGGTGCAATGGTGGGTACGGTCATTACAGTCAGTTATGAATCTTAGTGCACCGGGATAAACAGCGTCCAGCATCTGCAAGGTGCTTACAGGAGCATTCATGTAAATAATGTCATTATGTCACCGTAGTTAATGGAGGGAAAGAAAGTAGTAATTAGAAGGCGTTTCTTAGCATTCAGTCAGACAAGATCTATTTCTGAAAAAGAAACCCGGTTTTACTTTCAGCTTCTTTACCAAGTTTTTAGCCTGGCCCTCGCCTTCCTACGCAGCTCCGCTCAATTCTATTTCCCTTCACTGCTCGGGGACTTCGGGGACTTCTATGGGACTTCTCCCATAGACAAGGATTTCTCCGGTAGATTTTTGACCGGACCAATCAGAGAACAGAAGGCGGAGTTTTTGGCCCCTAACCCACGCCCCCACCTGTCCCAGCGCGCAGCCAGCGAGCATTCACATGTTCTCATTCAAAACGATGCAAAGCGATGCAGGACTGTTTTATATAAGTAAGTAAGTAAGTAAACTTTATTTATATAGCACCTTTCACAGATATAAAATCACAAAGTGCTTTACAAAAGAAATACACATAATAAAATCATACTAAAATTATACTAAAATTATACACTCTTAAAACATGCTAAACAAAAAGGTTGCACATGATAAACTCTAAAATCGATAAGTACAATTAACCATAAGCCTGTTTGAAAAGATAAGTCTTAAGACTTCTTTTAAATGCATCAATCGACTCAGAGCCGCGCATTGTTAGGGAGAGCGTTCCAGAGCCTCGGAGCCACCACCTGAAATGCTCTATCACCACGGGTTTTAAAATGGGTTCTAGGGACCGACAGCAGTAGCTGTCGGTCCCTAGAACCCATATATAGCTATATGTGACACAAATGTATTAATTTCCCCTTCTTAATCCCTTATCTGGAGTTTTCTTTTGTTTTTTTTTTGCCAAAAGTCAAGTGATCGCTCCCTCCTCCCTGCTCCTCCTCCTCCTCTCCCTCCGCTGAGTGCAATGATGAGGAAATGCCTCAGGTTGTCACGAGAGAATTAAACTAGGGTTTTACGTTGCTGCCCAAGTCCCTGCAGATTTTCTAGTCTTCTGGACCAGCGCTCCATGGTTTTATTTTATTTTTAGAACGTTTTATTAACATATAAACACAGAATATGCAGCGGCAGCGAGAGTCGTGTGGAGGAGGCGCAGCAGGAGGCGGAGCTGATGATGATCTAGTTCACCAGAGCATGA